>JAAGKR010007444.1:0-36722 GCA_011419295.1 Clarias macrocephalus | reverse complement strand
AAGCATGCTTGAGTGCCTATCGATTCAGCACAACAGTGATTAAGAACAATAGCCATAGTCTAACCCCATGTTCTCTCTCTCTCGCTCTCTCTCATTCTATTCCATCTCCTCTCAGTCACACATCATTTCTTTTTTCGTTACTGCCATCACACACTCATTTCTCAATTTCCTTGCATCACTCTATCTGTGTTAATGACCTCTTCACTATTCAATATCTGCTCCACTACTTCACTATCCAATCCATATCAAGTACAAGAGTGGACCAATTCATGGGAAAAGGACATAAGGTAAGTCATTTTAGTTTGATGGTCAACTAAATACAAATTCCTGCCAGGTACAGTGTCTGCATGAAGTCATACTGTATGAACGTCTGGATTTACCCCGATGCTTCTTCTATTTGTATCTCCGTATTTGAACGGATCCTCTCTGATAGCAAGCTCTCACTTGCTTACGGTTCTTGCTGTGGGTTTGTACCCAAGAACTGATAAATTGAGGGCGGACATGGAGAAGCAGCATCAGCAAAGAGGAACACCGCTATTATACGAGGGAAATTAAAAAAATATCTGCACTCTGCCTGTGGAATTTATTTGAATTAACATTTAGAAAAGAAAAATGCATCATTTTTTTGATCTTCTTGTATTTCAATACACTTTGTCCATCAGTCGACAAGCTATCATGTTCCCTTTATTAAAAAATGTTTTATTCTGAGCTGTGAGCCACGAATGCACCGCTGTCTTAAGTTCTTCATCAGAAGTGAATCTTCGTCCTCGTAGTTCTGCTTTCAGGGGACCAAACAACGGAGTGAAATCAGGACTATCGGGAGGAGCTTTTATAACTAAAAAAGCGTGAGATCACGACACCCTTGGATATCGGTCCTCTGCATTTAATCCGAAGTTTAGTCTTCAGCTTTTCAATAAGCGTCTCACCATAACGAGCACAGCTGATTGCTGAACACTTTTCCTGATGGTGTTCCAATACTTTTGGCCCTCGAGGATCCCAGAAAACTGTGAGTGTTGATGAATTTTCCAACTTTTTCTTGGTCGGTGATTGAGGATGTTTTCGTTCCATACTCCGCCATTTACTCTCAGACTCGTAGTGATGAATCCATGTCTCGTCACCGGTAATGATTCTCTTTAAGAAACTTTCACCTTCCTTAGAGTATCGCTCCTAATTTAGGTTGCAGATATTAAGTACAAAAACTTCTGTTTTTTTTTTTTTTTTCCAGACCACAAAAAAAATAATAAATAACACGAATCAATAATCACATTGCTCTTGTTTCGTGCAGATCACAAGCGAGGCTTCCATTTTTGCTCGCACCGCAGTTACAAATGAACTGATGTAACACGTTCACACCTGCACGGCAGCGACCAGGGAGACAGGGGATTGCACGTAAAGCGCTGATAGACAAAAGTTTTAATATAACCAGAGTGCGGATTATTTTTGACTCACCCATATACTACATTCATTTATCTTGAATAAACATGTTTGCCATGTCAGTTCCTACAGTAGATGGATCCAAAGCCAGTTACAGGAATGCTGTGCACGAAGTGGGAACGCAACCTGGATGAACACCAGCCTATAATGTTCAAGCTTTAAATTGTATCATTTGGCTCTCTGCAGCTTAAGAGTTTCTTTCATTTAATGTACATCATTTGATATAATGTGAAGAAATGAGGGGAGGCTCAAAATGTTTGCACAGTACTGTGTATATATGTATGAGCTTTCCACACTACAAAAAAAAAAAAAAAAAAAACACAGCAGACGGGGACACACAATAACACACAGTCATTAATCCCAGTTATTCAGGATTGGAACTATTTAGAAATGATAGATCCATACACCAGAATGTTTTCTGAAGAAATGCTGAGCTGAAAGGCACAATAACACCACTCCTGCACATAATGAGCTCAGACTGTGTTTGCTGCTGAGGGGTGAAACAGATGTATTAGCATACGAGGACCATATGATAACTTGTTTTGCGCGCTGTTTGCACTCCACTGCCGGCGACGTAAAGATCTGACTAGCATTGCTCACGAGCCAGGCTCACCGGAGTCCGATTCTGAACCTTAACAAATGGAGCTGAAAGATGATTTTTAAGGATTAGCAGTTTTTTTTTCCTTCAAAAATATATTTCGAAATCTTTCTTTATGAAGCACTTTAATAAATCTACACTGAAGAACCTTTCATTCAAGATCGGGTGGAAAAGTCAAACATACTGATGAAGCCTTGACGACTCCTCAGCTCCAGGAGCATTAACAGGGTGAATATCAACACAGTTTACTCAGAACAACTCAGGGGGATGAGAATCCTGAGCGGACGGCAATCTTCGATCTGGCAACGGTGCAAGATGATTAATGAGAGCTGAACCAGTCTCATAAACCGTGTCGGAGGTCGATAGCAGCGTGTTGGATCACTGTGTTTTAACGGTAGTTAATGTAGTGCTAACTAGCAACGTTAATCAACACAAATTTAAACATATCTGACTAATCTAAAGTATTCGGAGATGCAGCTTAATTAAAGGGCAGCTAATATGCAGGTCAGATGGGTTTATAGTGTTTGTGTGCAAAGAAAAGAGAGGGAGAAAAAAAAACACTTGCTTTTATACAAGCCAACTGGATTTCGCCCCTAATATGACCTCAAACAAGATGAGCTCCTCCCCTGATTTTTTTTGCTCAGGTTAGCTGAGCAAAAAAAAAATCAGGGTTCATTACCTCAGGGGTACAGTGACGCCCCACTGCACGAATTTCCGTCCTTAACAACTGAAATTTTGCAAGAAATTTGCCTCGGCATACGAAGCATTTTCGGCATACAAGCAAACAAACCGAGCCGAACCAAGGGCTGGTTAAGTTGCACATATGTCCAGGGAGTCGTTTGTGTCAGCAGAAAGCCAAGCAGAAGCATTGTAAAAAAAAAAAAATTTTTTCTGTAGTAACAGTACACAGACAATAAAGGGACAATATCTCTTCAATCTGATAGAATCTCTAATCAGAGTAATTTCAAACTTAAGTCTTTACATGGATGCTGCTTGTGAGTTTACATCCACAAGCATTTAATCACAACACAGCTTTTTCAAAATGTGCAAGTACAAGTAAAAAAAAGTTTGTTTGTTTTTTTTTTTTGTCCAAATTTAGAGACTAGGCTTCCTGACAAATTCCAACAGTCTGTGTTATGAATGGTTACAAGAAGTCAGTCTCATCTGTGATTGGTTAGGTGCCTCACTACATGTGAAATGTGAGCCGTAACTTAAAGAAGCACTGCACTTTGCAGTTTAAGATAATCCCGAGGGAAACTGCGGAATCCCAAGAGACACTGAAGTTTAAAGTAAAGTCAAGTAAGGATGTGGGGTTTACAGATCTTGAAAGAAAAAGCTAAATTTCCTTTTTAGAAACTTGTGACATCACCTAATGTTACCCCAACTTGGGGCAAATATGTGCAGAAAAAATATATTTATTCTGACAAGAAAAAACGAACAGAATAAGTCTTCACACTGCAAATATTTACATATTGTAAATATACTGTTCCGACTGAGGTGTTTACATGATTATTCTGATTCTGCAATTATTTACATTATTAATGGAATATTAGGAGCCATGCAAATTAATTTACTGCTAACTTCAAGATTAGCACTCATTACCTGGCAGACTTTTGTCCAAATGACCAGAAGAGCCCGTCGACTAAATATAACTCTATAGAGGATTTGGTGATTAACTTTTATTATTATTATTATTATTATTATTATTATTATTATTATTATTATTGCACTGCTTCTCAAATTCAGTAGCAAAAATAAGTAACACTTTTTAACATTCTAGCTTGTTACATATTCCTATTTGTTCTCCATGTCCCAGGAATCAGTATCAAATTAATAAAGTTACAGTTACCAAGTTTCAGGACTTTTCGTGTTTTCTTTGCAAGTGGGAGTTGGACTCCATTACACTTTCCGTAGCGAGGAGCCTGTCCCGGTGGAATCCTCCAAATTGAATTTATATGTATGTAATTATAAGTAATTGATTCGTCCTATTAATTACGGGCCGGTTCAGCTTGTGTCATGGTTAATATCGCGCACTTTTGATGAGAAGAGGCTCCCGCGCTGGGATCGTTTGGCCGAATGGCAATTATTCAATTAGAGAGCGCAAGTCGTGCCGCATCTTAATCCTGTCCATGAAGAACTCAAGGAACGTCATCTTTAATCAAGCTTTCAGGTACGCCAGAGGAGAAAGACGACACCGGTAAACACTGAGAGGGAATGACTTTAGGGAGGACACTTTGTCTGTTTGGTCTCACTTTCACAGCCTGGCCTTCAGATTTACTCAGGAGAAATCTGACCTTCAGCCGATGAGCGTCATGAGCATCTCACGACTGACTTTAAACCCTGAACACTCTTCGATTTACCTAATGAAACCCTTAAAATAAATCAAACAGCGTTCCGGGTTTAAAGTCAAGACCCTCATCGGCTCTTATTAACAATTTATTGAAAACAATTCATAATCAAAAGATTCGTTTTATGGGATATCATGCAGATAACCAAGCTTACAAAGCCTCCGTGTCCGACACTTGACTAACACCCAATCAGCGTCACTCCTCCTGCCTGCATCCAAATGCATTTTCCAAGGTGAATTATAATAAGTACGGGACAAGCGTCTGATATCTAAATGAATATACGCCTTAGCCTGAAAAGCTTTAAAATCAAAAAACACAATAAGGCTATTTGTATTTCTGTTACCTCCCTCCCTCCAGGCTACCACAATTTGTCTTGCATCTGAATTATCTTATTAGTGCAAAGTGATTACAAAAAGGCAAGACTGTCTAACGTGATTAAGATTTAATCAAGACAGGTTATTATTATGAATGAATGCTAATATGTTTCCACATAATCTTCCCAATTTCCACATGACCGAGTCCCACCCAATAACTCGTTCATATCAGTTGCATGGCAACCACAAAGCTGGTATATTATGCAGCCAAAAACTCTTTTCTTTTTAAGGCATTGAACACCAACAGTCGTGGAATTATCCAGATTTATCCAGCATTTAAGACCAAGTATTAGGCAAATCAACATCCTGAATCTGTTTTTTGGTTCCTGAACACTCTGGGGTTGGCGCAATTGAAAAGACTGGCTTCATCAAACTACGGGACCCAGTATATTAGGCTTTAAAAGGACCAAGGTTCTCTAATAGCACCTGTGCTTTAACCTAGCTTTGTTTCATTCCACCTTTTAACTTCCACACTCACTTCTTCTCTATACCACTTATTCTGGTCAGGGTGGTGTGAGGCCTGGAGTCTATTATACAGGTGAGGTGGGGTATACCCAGGACAGGGTGCCAATCCATCACAGGGCACACACGGAAATCAGCATAATCTTTGTATCTTTGGACTGTGTGAGGAAACTGAGGAGACCCACCAAGCCTGTGGATGAGTACTACCCTGTTGGTAAAATTTTCATTCAATTTCCTTCAAATGGAGTGAATGCACATCCAACAGCTTGTTATCTCCAAATTAATTTGGGAATTTAAGTCAATCATGTGTAGCATATTTTGGACCTGGTGCGCATACATGTCAAGGAGAATGCTATGCATGACTACTGCAATGGATTGGCACGCTGTGCAGGGTGTACAGTACCCACCCTGGCCCCATGCGACCCTGTACTTAGGACCAGTGGTATAGATGATGATGAAGATGAAAATATATGGATATATAGAAGTAATATGGCTGATGTCATAGTGCTTGGGTTCTAATAATCGTAAAGCTTTTTCTTCTTTCACCACAAATCCACAAAGAAACACCGGCTTACAACAAGCTGTCTTTTTTTTTTTGCATAATTAGTTCTCCTGATGTACTGTAATGTTCTGTTTTGTTCTGTACTGTAGTGATGTTCTTCTAACCCTGTAAACAGTTACAGATCATTGCTTCTTGATATTTCCAAAGAAAAGTTGAACCATTAATTACAACATGTTTAATTACAACATGCAACAACAATTTAATATGGGAGTAAAATAATAATAATAATAATAATAATAATAATAATAATAATAATAATAATAACCTGCACATACTAAAAGTCTCTAAAGCCCACTTGGCGGTTCTTCTGCTGCACTATTAGTTCAGAGACTTGAGTGAGTTTCTACTCCTATTAGTTCTAGTTGCAGGTTTTTGATTTGGATTGCAGGTTTCAATCAATTCAGCTTCAGAGAACTCAAAGACCCGCATGCGCTGGCTCACTAACCGAAACCTAATTAGCCTAACCCCTGCTACGGCTCCCTGTGAAGGCGTCATTACCTCTGCTGAGATGTTTCCTCACCTGACTCTGGACCGTGCTGATTTATTGGCAGGACGATCTCTTTAGCTTCACTTCACAGTGCTTGGGGATTTTGTTACTCTAGATCCTGAAGAGCCTGATCAACTTTAATAGACATAACAGTGTTATTAGCTAATAAATCCTGATAGACCTGGCTGCTTAGGAAATCCATACGGCCAGCAAGTGACTCTTCACATGATTTTACAGCTTGGAGTTTTATTAAACAAGAGCGTTTGGGGAATTTTGTATCAAGGATATCAGACCGATGTTTCTGACCTGAACACACTTCTCAGATTTTAACTGGTCTTCATTTCCATGTGCTTTTGTTCGCGCTCATGTCCTGTCTCCACCCCTGCCTTAGGTTTATTTCATAAATGTGTGCACCTGCCTTACGTCTATCCCTTAATTACTTTGTTTAGTCGCAACCCACTCTTTCCATTTTTCATATTTAAGTGTTATTCTGTCTTTTTCTTTGTAACTTACAGTAGACCAAACCATATAAGAGTTGTTGTGTCTGGATTTGGAGCAGTAACCTGATGCAAATGTTCTTGTTTTTAATACAGAGTTGTCTGTTTGTTATTGATTATATCACATTAGATTTTTGACATTGTGATACACATCTTGTATACTGCACATTTATACTAGTATTTTTCCAATCCAACCTGATGAAGAGCCGCATCATGGGGTAGAATGAATATACTGTGAAGAACGGTGGTCAAGTCTGACGCGAATAAGTGTTTTGCTAAATTACACTCGGTTAACGACTCACTGGGAAGTGTTTTAGTCTTACACTTGGTAATGTAGTCCATTTAAGCATTTGGTGGCTGACTATAATACATTTCCAGAGATGAGTAAAGGACACAAATCCTGTACTTCAGTAAAAGCTGAGATTTCGTAGGGCAGATATTACTCAAGAAAAAGTAGAAGTCCTCTGTTTACATGTGTACTTGAGTAAAAGTGCAAAAGTGCTCACTGTCAAATGTACATAAGTCTCAAAAATACTAAGCTTGTATTCAGAGGAGGAAAGTAGCGAATTACATCGCGTTAGTGTAATTGAGTATTTTTGTGTACTTTTTAAAGTCATTTTTAAAATCTGTAATTTTACTTTTACTTGAGTATGTTTTGTTTGAAGTATTGTACTTCGCTACATTTGAAATCATATTCGCTATCGAGTACAAAATAAATGAAAATATATATTTTTTAAATAATGCAACGGGAAGGAAACAAATTGCACCCCCAGAAACCACTGCACTGATTGATTGATTGATTGATTGAGAACAAACGCACTAAACTCACAAGAACGATGGAGACGGACTGAACACATGGCAGTGATGGCAGCCATCAAATTCTTATGATCAAACCCCTGGTCATTGTAACACCACTACTATGTTGTATGCCACATTATGTATGTGTGTCGCCCTTTCAATAGTCGCCGCCCCTCCCCCGGTGTGTGTGTGTGTGTGTGTGTGTGAGAAGGAGAGAACGGAGTAGGAGCTCAGGTGTGCTGCTCACACGTCCCCGAAACGCTCCATTCTTTTACCCTTTATGTTTTGTATTATAATTCTGTGACGCTGAAAGAGGCCGATAAAGTTTGGTTTATGATGAACCTTATTCTCGGCTCTGACCTGTCAGACACCTGTCGAAGCGCATCCACCCCCCCCCCTAATTTTAGTCATTTCCTTCCGTTTGAGGTGACAAAGACATGGTGCCTTTTAAGCCTAGTAGGTGTATTAACAAGTCAGTGCCAATGTACAGCATGATTTCAGGCACAGCTGATACTGACAACCATCACATAAGGCATTAGCTTAGCCACCGGGAGCTAGCAGGTTTGTGCTAAGCTACATAAGGCAGTATGAACAGCAGTGTTTTCTACATGTTACCCTAAACTATGTATGTAAAAATAAAATAATATGAGATTTATATTATCAGAATAAGGATTATATGAGACTTAACAACTCACTCATGGTAACAGCTTGCTGGATTCTCCTCCTCCGGTGGAGCAAATAACTCTTTAAAACACACCCGTTTTCTATCGGAGTTTCAGTGTTGTTCTGAAGAAAAGATAAACTCCTCCCACTGTCCAGAACATTCTGTAGAGCTCCAGAAACCTGTACAGCGCGTCACATCTTCCACACGTGCAGGAAACTTACTGAATCTTTGTGTGTTTGTGTGTGTGCGTGCAGGGGGCGTGGTCTTGTATGTCGCGTGCTTCTACAGCTGTTTTCCCTGTGAATAGCGTGTGGGCGTGTCCTGTGGGCGTGTCCTGCCGCCGGTCATTGTCAGATAATGAAGTGCGACTGAAAGACTGTGCCTCTCCTCGGATTCATATGGATTACATAAAATGAGAATATTTATTTTTTATTTAACTTGCTTTGTTTAAAAGTAGACCCTTTACAGGTGTCCATACTTTTACCACTGGAAAAAATAACTTATGATTTACATAAAAAATCTGAGGTGTTCTGGCGAATTTGGTCCTCTCTCTGGAACTTTCTTGAGGTTACCCAATGCCTGTCTTTCCAAACTTGGTTTATAATTGTTGTTTATTTTTGTCTTTGCTCTTAAGCATTTATAGCCATTTGAATGTATAACAAAATTTAGCTTGTTGTCGAGATACCGGTACCACTGTTGTTGTTTTGTTGAAAAATTTAATAATAATATTTTTAAAAAACTTCAAAAAAAAGTAGACCCTTTAAGCTTTGTATAGATGTATTTCTCGTGTCGGTGTGTGAAGTATTCGTGAAGTTTCAGTTAATTTTAGTGACGGGTTTCAGAAAGATATTCACGGAGACGGGAGACGGCTGAAAGCGCAGCCTGTTTATTTTACAAAAGCACAATGTTTTGTTCATAGAGTGAGTATACGTAAATAAAAGTAGACCGTTTGCAGATTTAAATGATGTACTGCACTTATACATATGATCAAAAATGACGGAGCATTTGAAGTTCTTTTTATGGTTACCAGAAAAAAATGCAGGTGGACCCACCGGCGGCTCCGCCGACTCCTGAGGGATTTATTAAACATCAGGCGACTCCATCTAATCTCAATCTGATGGAGAGTGAAACCAAAATTATAAATGTGTCTGGAATGAAGTTCAAACTTCAAGATGGATCTACATCAGTTGTAGTTCTGTCTGGTTTTATAGATGCCATACAGTGACACAAACAAAAACTTTTTTATTATTAACAAGGTTAATTAAAGGTAGCAATGACTACTTTAGTAATTGACAGTGTTAATAGTAATAATCAGATATTGCCACCTGACCCTGCTGTGAAACTGGAAAATCTGCTATAGTGGTTCATGTTTCTAACTTGACTTGTTTGGTCACAAGGGTACAGCTATTTATACACACACATACAAAAACATAATGCTACTGTATGTCCTTCCACTATGTTGACGCTTTCATTCATTTAAAACACTAAGGCACACGGAGCAAAGAACAGTCCCCACTTTCAACTTACAGTAAAAGACACAAGGGTGTTTAATCAGCCCCGACCTCTGCAACACAATCTATATCCATATACTCCATACCCTTAAGGAACAAGAGACTTGGACTGTAAACTCTGGTCAAAACCCAGGATTTCCAGAATTCAGCTCTCTAGCCCACAAAAGCTCTAAATATAAATTCACATTTTGGGCGAGTCGTTAAATGCTGCCTCAGCTGAGCTGAACTGTGTAAGTCATGAGCTGTAAAAAGTGCAGAGACATGAGATAAAGGCATGAGATCAGCCTCACTTTTACCGAGGAGAGTCCAAACATCATCGTCAGAAAATTGTACCAGGGGTCAGAGAACAAGCAGCCAGCTTTAACAACAGCTTAGTCATAGTCCTGGTCCTAGTCAAGGCACAGGGACAGTTTCAAACATAGGAAATGACGGGAATCAGAAAGCACTTACGCAAATGACCAGTTGAGGGTTAATGACACTAGTAGTGACAGCTTAGCAGATCTGGGATTTGAACTCACATTCTCGCAATCAATATCCAGTACCTTAACCACTAAGCTTCTGCACCAGTGCCTATGTTAAACACTACACAGTGTCCTTGCCTCCTTTTGAACACACTGCATCTCTCAACCAGAATATCATTTCTAAAATTTTAACATGTATGATTACACCTGAAACTGAAAACGGACAGAATGCCATTTAATGGCGGTCACTTCACAATCACTGAACGACGCTGCGCCTCCCTCGACATGTCCTGCACAGCCTAATGTACTTTACATGTTAAGAATGATCATTCATTCATTCATTCATTCATTCATTCATTGCCTTTCTCTACTGAATATCCCGTGCAGGGTCACACCAAGCCTGGGGCTTAGCCAAGGGGGACTCCGGGGATAAAGAGGGGAGAGAAAGGGGATACAATGGGTACACACTGGACAGGTGTCAATCCATCACAGGGCACACATACCCACAAACTCAATCATACACTAAAGGCAATTTGGAAGTGGCTATTGTATGTCTATGGATTGTAAAAGGAAACCGGAATACCTGGAGGAAACCCAGAACATGAAAATAACAGAACTCTGTGAGTAAAACTATATAATCTCCTGCTACACTAATGCACTTATCCCAGTGTCTCACTAGTGCTTGGACACCATCAAGGTAGAAAGTTTTCTCAGTACACCCGGAGACATGATCATTCTGAAATGAATCTGTCTGATTCTGGCCTCCCAGGAACTCCTTTATTGATCTTTCCTTTAACGGAAAAATATTAGCGGCCTGCCATGATCACCAGATTCTCTGTTTTTGCAGGACAATGCACACGACCCCTGTACAACTGCCCACTGTACACACACATTACAGGAACTCGGCTGGGAGTTATTGCCGCGTCCCCCGTACAGTCCTGACCTCGCTCCAAGCCATTTCCACACGTCTGGGCCATTAACTTTCGGATAATGCATTTTTTCAGTCCACAAACTCTCCCGAAAGCTTTCCGTTTCTATGTAAATGAGCCACTGCTGGGCCACGCCACCCCAGACTGCAGCATGAGGGGATTTTCTTATATGAGGTCACATTAGGTGGGTAGATCCATTTGTTTAAGCCCTGGTCAATAACAAAATAAATAAAAAAAATACAAAAAATACAAAAGCAGGGTTTAGTTTTGTTTTTTTTTCTTCTGCAAACTGGATGTCTAAAAATAGGTGCCCCTTAAATCAACATAAATAAGTTTGTTATATCTTCAGCCTCTTTATAATTTCCTGGAGGGTTGTGTCTGGTCTCGATCTTGCTAATATACAACTGTGGTTACCACAGTGCCACGTAACTGCAGGCCGACTGCGGACGCGTGTCAGAAGCGTGTGTTAGCTGGCGGCCGGTGAGTTGTGGAGTCAGGCGCGGGTCTCGAACACGACGCCTACTGTCCCTGCTGGCGGATTTATGACCTGCACCGAGGAAGGCTCTCCAGGCCAGCTTGTAAATTCAGCTTCGTGTCCACAGCAAGGTCTAATGCATTATCACTGAACGTACTAAAGGTTGCAACGCTGTCAAAGCCCCGCTGGGCTGCACTGAGATTTACACACAAGCCTCCACACGGCCCTGATAGCTCAAGCTTTGTTGGGAAAGAAAGGTCCTTTTTATTATTTCTTTTCTTTTCCTTTTTTTTTTTTTTTTTTTTTAAATGTACATTATAAACTCCTACTCAACAATTTTTCTTTTTGGAATTTGACTGCTTATGAATAAAAGAAAAGAGAATAAGAAAAAAAAAAAGAGTGAACAATTTGCTTTTCACAGTTATTCATGCTCAACACCAGACAAAAAAGTCTGTAATTACCCAGCTCTGACTATTTATGACGGGATGAAGAAGTTTGAACGAGGCTGCTGGGTGGAGCTGGAACACGCTCTGACAATGCCCTAATTGCATGCTAAAGAGCTGTAATTACACCACCAGCCCCTTTCTCTTTCCTTCTTTATTTCTTTTCCTTTTTTTTTTCCTCCTTTATTGCTCTTGTTCTCTCTATTCTGTTTCCACGCTTGCGACATCGAACGCTTTACCAGAGACGGTCCCCCTTACGTGCCCAAAGTCATGAAATGAACACCTAAGAACAGATCATTAGCCAGCGAGTGATTAAATTAGGCGATAGCAGTCTACTTTTTAAATCTGCTCCTCTTTGTATTCAAAAAAATGCGTGTTCATGTGAACAGCAGAGAGAAGGAGTATTCATCTCTTGATGAGAAGCTCGGAGAAGCTCTTTTCTTCGAACGAATTGTTTTCAATGTCCATGGCCGTGTGTCCGTTAATTAGAAATCATTAAAGTGGCATCTACAGGACAGGTAAGTAAGGGGGGAAATAAAAAATAAAAAATTATGCTTAATGTCTACTTATACCTGTGTTCAAGTCAAACCAGGACTTTTGGGACAGTTATGAATGTAAAAACCCCCTTTATTTCTCTATAACGATATCTGCTACACTAATGCATTATCCCAGCGTTTCACTTGTACTTGGAGACCATCAAGGTAGAGCGTTTTCTCAGTTTCCTGTCTGAATCGCGTCTGAAACCCCGGCCTCCCAGGAACCCCTTAATGACCCAAACACGCATAAAATGACTGGGAGCGAGGTCAGGACTGTACAGCGGACTGCACTCATCACCGTACCGTAATCGAAGTATCCTGTAAATGTCAACTGCTTTTATGCCTTATTCGCCGGAAATTTCATCGGAAGTCCCTATTTGACTCGAACGTCCCTCGTGGAATAAGGACGAGATTTTACTCCATTCCTTGCTGAGTCTGTTTTAAGGCTCAGCTTTTGTTGGTGAGATTCAGCGTGCCAGTTTCGCATCAGTTTAACTTCTGCATCCAATCAGAACTTGGCAAATATCTTAAAATTCTGAAACTCTTTCAGATCACAGGGAATAAGGGATGAGACTAAAATCTGTTCTCTGACTGCAACAGGAATTTATTCTGACAAAACAGGGCCATGTTTACTAATGCTCCGCTCTGATGCAAACCTGACTGACGCGTTCAGCACAGAGTGCATGTTTAAAGGAGTTTCCTCTTCACGCCGGATAGGAAATACAGTACTGTTGCGACCCAGCGCTTTCCATTTGGCAGAGTTAATAGTGATTGGAGTGCTAGTGTAACGCTGGTATGAGCTTTGTGTGATGAAAAACACTAAACTGTTATTTTAAACTTGAGCTTTAGACTTACAATAAGAAATGTAACCAAAACCAGGTCATTTTCAGATCATGTTTTAATCGTCACTGTTTGAAGTCGTACAGTAGGTGAGGATTCAAGGGGTGTTATCATCATCATTCCGCCGCAGGGAGAATCCCACTCGTAGGAGAATGAGCGAGAGTCGAACTCGAGACAGGGAGATGAAAGAGAGTGAGAAAGCCAGATTGAGAAATGGTGGCAGTAATGAGTTGGCAAACAGGAAAAGAAATGAAACAGTACGTGATATTGATCTAATAAAAAGGGCTCAGGATGGATAGAACCGGGGTACAAATGATGACACCAGTTTGCCTGCTGCTGTGGTGGACATGAGACGAGTTTCCTAGAGTTCATTTATGTTCCCAGATTTTTTATTGTTGTTTTCGCCAGGCATGGGCTCAGAGTTCTCGCAGAGGGCGACCTCACCTTGCCCCATGGTGGTTTTCTTTCTTTCTCGCAGTAATTATATTCACATGTGGGTGAAATTACCCGAGGGCTAATCAACATTTAGAGCTTCCGAGTATGTTATTACACACCTATTGATGGATGGTACAATTATACCCAATGTCACTTAGCTAAATGGCTATGTAATCCTAATGAGTTCTTATTCAAACAGCCACCAGTTAGTGTGTGCGAACGCCGATCGAGGATGTACCAGCGGATCAGCGCGCCACACACGCAGCATGAACAATGAGCACAGACACGGACGGGGATGAAATAATTACACCGGTGGCACGGTTCGTGTTGACCGTGTCTTAACTTCTTTACATCGCACCTTCTTGTCCGACCCACGTCTCGTCTCTCGAGCTCGCGCACACTCGTCTTGCTCTGCTACGTTCTCTTCAGAGCAAGGTCGGAGTGACACTCTGCCACCAATCATAATAACAGGCAGGCAGTGTGAAGACCAGCTCCTCACTTTCAAGGACTCCCGGACTAATGGAGGAAAAAAAAAAAAAGACCCATGTAATAAAACACGCAAAATAAAGATGGATCTGTGCGCTGAGCTCGTACATTGTGCAGAGGTCTGATATGATCTGCTGCTCCGAGTCTTCGAAAAGGCAGGAAGGGATGCAGTTTGGTAGGATCTCTAATACGTTGATCCTGGTTAGGATCACTGTAAATCCAGATCACCACATGCTGTATACACATTAACAACTAGGGGCATCTTATAGTCTGAAATCAACCAGAAGAAAAAAAAGGAACCGTTACAACCAGTAACTTGAGCTCAGGATCAAACTGGAGAGTCTGGAGATGTGTGGGATCACGCCTACATTAAAGATTCACTTCTTAGTCATTTTTAGACGTTCACATGGGCCTTCAGTGTGTGTGGGTACAAACAGAACACAAGGGAAAGAAATTAAACAAGTCAGTTTGATTTTGTTCTATATTGTGACCTCATTAAGGAAGACTGGCCACGGAAAATCAGCTTTAAAAGGCCAGGACGATGAGAAAACGTGAGACCTATAGGTGGCAGTAATTCAACATACTAGATGGCGATAATCAGCATAAAACAAAAAATGATGCTTGTAATAAGGATTTAAACTGAAAAGAAGATGAAGGAGATCAAGAGCAGAAGGTGGCGGTGATGGAAAATAGTGGATAAACACCTAGAAGACCAAGAAGACCAGCTTGTTGATCATCTCTGCAGTTTTCTGGGTGGACGGTGTGGCTCAGTAGTGGCTCATTTGCATAGATACCAAATCCATGTGTTTGCTTTATTGTTCGACTCATAACCCTGATGCGCAAGAGTTACCCTGTGCCCATAACCATTGCATGGGTTTATGGGTCGCTTCTCAACTGCTGGTTTTTGTAATGTCTGCTCTTCATAAGGTCTCTACAAACACAAGGTAGGTTTCTGAGCAAAAGTGGGTAAGCGAGAGACCCGTCTCCCCAGTGTTATGTCCTGACCCACTTAATGCCTCCATTACAGGCATAATCAATGGGTAGCATTTACATCTCTAAACTCTTACACACTTTACCCTTATTTTTACAGACTTCTTGGCAATCTAGAAGATTCCCAGCATTCCAACAATGCCACAGTTAACAGGAGAAAACAGAAAACCCAAAGATATCCTCACTTTTATTCCAGGACAGAGACTTTAATAAAGAGTGCACAGCCAAGACTCTGGTGTCACACCTCTCTCCATGCTCCCTCCTCAGGGGGGCTCATTTTTGTCTAAAACTAATTCGATTTAATTCATCTTGCACCGTGATTACTGACTATTGTTGCTCAACATGCACCTGCACTCCTTTATTCACCGCTAGTGTTCGACCAAGATAAGAGCTACAGCACCTTTTTCCTCGTTATCTCTCTCACAAGTGCCAGCGCTCCACTGTTCCACAAGAGACAGTGGAAGCTTGTTAATACAAGACCCCAGATGAGTGGAAGATGTTTCGGTAAGCACGTGGCTCAAAGTCACCTTCTACACAATGGGGTTAGGGGTTGTGGGGGGGTGGGGGGGGGGGGGGGTGGACGGGGGGGGTTTGGGGGTGTAATGTTTCCCAGGATTCTCTGCAGACCTGAATGAAATTTACGGACCTTAGCTAGATCATTAATAACTTACCTATTTATGCTTGGATCAACACTGTAACATTGGTAAGCAAGCCATAATTCTGCTGGAAGGCCAGCATGCTGGCCATGTCATCTTGATGTTTACCGGCGGTTGGTATCCACTATGTTATATTACCGCCAATTTCTGGTTTCCATCTCCCTCATCTTCATTTCAATTTAAATCCTCCTTTCTAGTCCAGTCGCCCTTAAGAAACCCATCAAATCCTTTCTTCCTTGATCTTCTAATCCATTTTCTAAAATATTTTTCCCAATCTTTCCAACTTCCCATTGACCCTGCCCTGAAGATTGAGATGGTGCTCCATTGTACTGTACACTGGCCTTGTCTTGCCTTCTTGGTGCTTACCAGCAGTTGACATCCATTACCTCCACCTTCTGGTCTTGATCTCCCTCATCTTCCCTTCAGTTTAAATCCTCTTCTCTAGTCCTGTCGCTCTCAAGAAAGCCATAAAAGACTTTCTACATTGTCCTCCAAAGTTCTGGCCATATGGTGTCCACCACTGACTCTTGTCCAACCTTTGGTAGAATACCTTGGCATAGTGGATAATCAGAATGCATGATGCAGAAGCCAATCCAAAAAGCTTGGAATGTGACAACATGGCATCCAGTCACAGAATCGGACATCCCATACAATGGTGGCCGCTCAGATTCCTTGGTACGGTCTATAGCTCAGAGGTCATTAATGATGCTTAATGGGATCCATATAAAACTATCTTGAAAGCCAGAATGATCACGATTTTAGAAGTTGAAGTATGTACAGTATGTAACGTTGATCAATCACCATGACATGGCATATCAAATTCTGTGTCATTCTAAGCTCTGTGTCATAGCAAGTTTTTGATTAACTGCCATGCCACATTATGTAAGTCTCTTACAATCCTACGCAGTGTCTTAGCCGTGTCCTAGTCATGTCCTAGCTGTACTTAAAAAAAAAAAAAAAGGCAATAGCAAGAATCATCCAGAAAGGAACCATCTGCCTCCTATTAAATGCTCTCCTAAATCTTTCATTCTACATCAACACACACTACTTGAATTTCTCCTTTCAGACAGCAGTAGATGCTCGTTCTTAATCAAGCTCGTGTAAATTAAAATCATTCCTTTGGAGAGCCAGCATACAGTACGTCGTGTAACGCTTTTTAATAAAGCAGCCACGGATGAGCCTGAGCACTAAAGTGAAGTAAACAAATTGAAATCCCTGATTCTGTGTACATCTCTCGGATTTGCTGTCTGTCCGCTTTGTTGCTAGGACACGGCCGAGTTTTGTCTGCATGCACAGCGAGGGTGTAGACAGCGGTGGAGTGATGCATTAGTGTTTAATGAAGATGTCAATCCGGACTTGTAGCACTGCTAGTTGAAGCTGTGTGTAAACTGTCTTCCAGGACGGAAATGGAAAGGCTGGACATGACATGCGCTTTCTGCTCCAGTGGACCCTTATTCCCAGCATTCCAATATGTTTTCAATACACGACTTGAATTTACGAATTAGAAGTGTGCGTCATCTATGTCACAAGAGTGATTACTTGCAACTGAAGGTCAAGACAGGGACCCACTTTAAAGCAATCAAAAGTTTCGACTTTGTTTAAATAATTCCTTGGCAATTCGTATAATACACAATTACAGATCACATGCTTCAATTCCTAAAGTAATGATCACTCTGGCTTTCAAGATGTTTTTAAAATGGATCCCATTTAGCAGTATTACTGACCTCCAAGCTAGGAGTCAGTGGTGTATACCATATGGACAAAGGGCTTTTGGACAAATGACTAATCGCACCCATAGCTCCACTCTTCTGTGAATTTTGAAACATGGCTGTTGGGATTTGTGAGGCCCTCAGTCAGGGCTCTGTGCAGGACACTCAACCTTTTCGACTCCAACCTTAAAACTCCATGTCTTCACGGAGCTGGTTTTGCATACAGGAGAAGTGTCATTGTACTTTCAGCAGTGGGGCATTGTCAGAATACAGCATGCAATGCATGTTTTTACACCAGATGCGGCAGGAGTAGCTCTGTTGTTAAGGTATTTCACTGCTGATCAGAAGGTCCCATGTTCAAACACCAGCATCAACAAGATGCCACTGGTTGGCCCTTGAGCAAGACCCTTAACCCACAACTGTTGTACAGTATAATGAGATGAAATCATAAGCCGGATAAGATTCATAAATCTCGATAAGGGCATCTGCCAATTGCTGTAAATGTAATGTAATGAAGATTGGGGGGAGTGGAGGGGTGTTAGATACATCGCTCTGAAACCAAACTCCCACTGAACGGCCAATACCATTGTCTAGGGTTTAAAAATGAATACGTTACAAAAAATTGATTCCTTAGGAATAAGAACATTGAAATAGTTATGCTGACTTACAGTAATCTCTCTCTTCTCCAAGTCCAGAAGTTTTGTTGGCTGTTGACTCTCATGGGCCTCTATGAGCTGAGGAACTTACAGTATGTTGACTAGATCCCTCAGCTTGGTTTTAAGAAGTTATATTAACTTTCTTCATCGGTTCTCTCAGCATTTATAAGTTATTTTGACTTAAACCCTTAGGCCTCCATACGTATGGTTAAGACTTCATGATAATTTTATCCCTTTGGCCTTCATGGGCTGAAGATGGTCTCTTGATCTGATTACTGAGATCTCAAAAGGATGAACTTCTATGGATTCGGCCTCTTTAAGGAATTAAGGGGTTATATGTTGAGTCGAGTTTTTGGGCCTCCCAATGCTAAAGCCATTATGACTCCCTAATTGCTGGGCCTTTAGGACTGAAGAAGCTGCTTGTACTGAATGCTGACTTGATCTCTTGCTGGACTAAAGCGGGTAGGTTGATTTGATCAATTGGCCTCAATTGACTCAATATTTTGGATTTTTCTAGGCGAAAAATGCTCTTTTGACTTAATTTCATTGACCCCTGCTACCTTGATGTTTCGATTTTATGAATCAGAATACAAACATTCCAAGGATCTCCAACTGATGAAAAAGTTACACTGGCTTCAAAGTCCTGGAAAGTTGTTTTCGTTCAGTGTCTAAAGCCTGATAAAGTGATGTTGGTTTGTTCCCATGGGATCTCCAAAGGCTGAAGAATGCTGAAGAGCCATCTCTTTGCTGACTTGATCCTTGCTTCAGAGAGCTGTGGACGCTTAGAGACTTTTTTGGAATGTGACCATGATCCTAAATCGATCTCTATGTTGCTGGATTAGGATATGGGATTTACATGAGATCCTGCCCTCTAATGGATGGAGGTCAGTACTGCGGATTCAGCCTGGGTGAAGATGATGGACGATGCTGGGGGAACTGTGGGTTCTTTTTCATTTCCTGGCTCTAGTCTGCTAAATGAGGGAGAGTGACAGGAGGAAAGATGGTCCTGCTGAAGACGTGGGTGGGAAGAGCAAGAAAATGTATCTGTCAGTCAACTGGAAAAGGGCTTTAAAGATCTCCTGGGCTAGTAGTAAAATAAAGTGCACACACACACTCTCACAGTCTCTCTCACAGGGGGGGGAGTAACACCACCAGGGACCAATATATTTAGTCGATGCTGCCATGGAACAGGTCCAGTTATCTCTAGTGACACTGATTGTCCATTATAACCTTAACCCCCCCCCCCCCCCCCCACACACACACACATATCCCTTTCCTTTCTCTTCCTCCCACTGACTCTTAAAGGGGAGTTACTGTGAAGAAGCCAGACGACATTAATCTTTTCAGGGAGACGGGGGGGACAAGTCACCCCGAAAATGCTGCACTGACATTTTCAGAAATTGCCGCTGAATCCGAGGTGCATGAAAGGAGGAAAAAAAAAATGGAAAAAAACGAAACGAGTATGCATTTTAAGTGCAGCTCAACTACTTTCCTGTTAGTGCTTGTGTGTTTATCTGTATTCGCCGCCTCTGTAGCTTATGTCCAACAAGCACAAGTATGAATTTCAACAAGTTTCCCCATGCACTAAAGAAAAAAAGAAAAAATCTGTTTACGCAAGAATGCAGTTATAATGAGAGTGCAACTAAGTGCAACTGTTGAACTCTGTCAGTAAACATTTTAAATATTCAGACTTAATGCAAATTAAAAACAACATCAATCACATTCACATTCGTACAGATGAATAACTAAGAAAGATGAGATGTAATGTCTTACAATAGTTATTTTTATTTTTATTTTATTTTTTACAGAGGCAAGCGCAAGACAAGAAAAATCCCGGAGAAGGAAACTCATTCGATTTGCTTTCCTCAAGGCTTTGTACTTTTTTCCGACGTTTCCAAATTCTCTCTCACAGTCTGTCTCTTCTGCCGTTCCCTTTTTTTTTTTTTATCTCTCGACTATTTATGTCCTTTCTGGTGTCAAATTAAAGTGATGGAAGCGAACTTGAGTGTTAGCTAATTGCGATTGTCAATCGGATCCCGGCAGAGCTGAGAGACATGCGCTCCTGAGCACTTCATCAGTCTTCATTAATATTGAAAGGCGCAGAGGAAAATGGCTCCCTAATCGCAGAGTTCGTATGGCGGCCCCTAGAGGGCGCCGTCCTGGATCTTTCGCCGGCTCGCCACGGCGCTGAAATCTTAAACTGAACGAAACCGAGTGACTGGACAAGATACGGATGGTTCCATGGACGGGATTTATAGGTTGTGTCAGGATTTTAATGGGCATGCAGAAGGTTAATAGCTTGCTCCATGATTCCTGTTTCTCCTTGAGGCTCCCTTCATCATTATTTCTCTTTTTCTTTGTCTCTCTCAGCAGGGATCCTGCTCAAAATGGCTCTCTGCAGACACATTAGCCCTTTGCCCCACTGCGGGCATTTTAGGGCCACTGCCAGGTCACCTTCACAACCTAAAAGCACAGTGCCAATACAACCTGTTACGCTCCCCATACATTAGCGTTAATATATTAGTCATTAGCATGAATGGGTTGAATTTATTCCAGGTGATAAACTTCTGGTTCATCGTACACATCGAAAGGTTTTAGCTTTTTTTTTTTTTTCTAATTCAAAAGACAAACAAGTGGGTCTGAAGTACAACGCAAGAGGTCAGTTCACTGTCTCACAACCTTTCAAAGATAAAATCTAAGATTTTTTTTTTTTTCTGAAAAGAGTGGATCTCAAATATCTGGCAAGAAAACAGACGAACATGTCATGGCTTCCTGGAATCTGTTCAAGTAAACATGAAACACGGACGCTAATATTAAACTCAACGTGGATGGCTTAGCATTTTTTTTGTGTTGATGTTTTGTGTTCAGAGCAAATCAAAGTGAAGGTCGATTTATCAGAGTAAGATGTGCTCCTCAGAAGATAAAGAAGCTCCAAGATGTTCATCATTACAGACGCCATCGTTTTCATGAGAAATGTTCGCTGGTAACGCCAAGCTAAACCTCATTAATGTATTTATAATGACGTGTTGTGTCAGAGCCGGTGATTTAGAACTGTAATTATTTGACTGGATCTATATTAGAGGGTTTTTTTTTTTTTTTTTTTTTTTGCTTCATGCAGGAAAATAAAAACCTTCTGCCAGCCAATCAGAAACGAGTATCTCGGCCACCGCTGTGACATGTACTAAGGAATGCACTTAAGAAAATCTTCATTCATCACAGTACGTTTAGTACAATGAAATCTTTATCATTACATAGCCCAGATTGTTATATACAGTATATTAGCCTGATTTAGCTTATCTTGTGTGTTAGCAGGCAAATAAAGTAGGGAAGGAAAATCACTAGGGACAACATGAGTCAGTACAATACAGTATTATTACTATACGTATGCGATGATTCCATTTGTATTGTGATTGGTTAAATATCACCATTTTATAAATGTCCAGATTTTCTAATATTATTGCTGTTTTTATTTTCAGACTTTGTTACAATTCTAAACAAACTTAGCAAATTATTTGGTCCAGCAGGATGTTGTTCTGTGTGACCATTTAGAGAGCCCCACCTGCAGGATCAGAGAGGAACAGCAACATTTTCTCCACGTCAAATGCAAACATACAGTATATCAATTATGAATTTATGAATCACTAAACAAAAGGATCGTTATACGTAACTGAATACATTTTACTCTGTAGCCTCAGAATGACCAAAAGAAAACAAACTGATCAAGCTTTGAATACAGAATGTGAGCCATCATACGCGGTGAACATTATGGCCTTATGTTTAATTGAAAAATTAAAAAATATCTTGAAATAACAAACATATTTACAGGAAAATATCTTGTTAAAATGTAAAACAAAATAACTTGTTATAACAATGAACTTTTCATGTTAAAATGTGAAACGTATTATTATTATTATTATTATTATTATTATTATTAAAAACCTAGAATAGATCATTCTCATATATATTTTTCAGGTTTTTGCATGAAAAGTTTGTTATAACAAGAATTTCTTTACATTTTAACAATATATTTTTCACATAAAAAGCGTGAAATCTTTTCACATTTTTTTTTGATTATTGATTTTTTTAAACACATTTTACATTTGTATAAAGATGATTTCACATTTTTTACGTGAAAATATCGTATTAAAATGTACAAAAAACTTTTCACAAAAAAAACATAAAACTTTCATTATTATTATTATTATTATTATTATTATTATTCTGTGGCAGCAGTGTGCTTCTGTAGTAATGTGCAAAAAAAAAAGAAAAAAAAAACGGAATCAATCCTTTTCTCTTGCTCACTCATGGAAATGCGTTGCACCTAGACATTAAAGGTAGTAAAAAAGTGGCCGGTTCTGGTGTACAGCATAAAATATAATCCTGTTGGCTCCCCCTACATCACCAGTCCTGAGCACCAGGTACTAGTCTGATACCAAAACCTAGACATTAAACCTGAGCACCCGGTGCAAACAACAAAGCAGGGAATCGAGATTTCTCAGGAACAGGGTGTTTTTTTTTTTTTTTGTACTATTGTCCAAAAGGAGGAAGAGGAGATTTAGTTATGGTCTTGCTTCAGTATATGGTTTCACCAAATATGGGTTCCCTTTTAAGTTCCTGGTTCCTGTCAAAGCTTCTGTCTCATGATGTCTCAGGGAGTTTTCCCTTGCCACCTTCACCTCTGGCTTGCTCATTAGGGGACAAGCTAATAAAGCCAAAAATGTATACATCTTTCAATTTATATCCAGAATTTTTATGCCTCCGTGCGCGAGACAGCCGTAGCTCTGGCGGCATTATGTTCCCGGGTTGTCCGTCCATCCGTCCGTCCGTCCGTCCGTCCTTCCGTACTTATTTTGAACGCTGTATCTCAGGAACAGCTTAAGGGAACGTATTCAAAATTGGCAGAAAAGTCCACCTTGGCTCTAGGATTAAACAAGTAGATTTTGGTGGTCAACGATCCGAGGGCAAGGTCACTGTGACCTTGTGTCAATCTCATTTTTATGAATGCGATATCTCAGGAACGCCTCGAGGAAATTTCTTCACATAGTGTACAAACATCCGTTTTGACTCCAGGATGAACCAAGTGCAGTTTGCAGGTCAAGTCGAAGGTCAAACTCACTGTGACCTCATGTCCATGTGTCCAGTCTTTGTCAAGCGCCATTTTGAAAATGCAACATCTTGGGGGTCAAAGATCAAGGTCGCTCCGACCTCGACGTCAATTCCATTCTTGCAAAAGATTCCTGGTTGACGGAGTCATACAACCAGTAGATGGTAATTCTAGTTATTTATGTCAAGCTGCTTTACAACCATGTACCCTATTAAAATCGCTATTTAAAAATAAATAGATAAATAAATCTTGTATGAAGCAACCGAGGAGTGGGACTAGTTTGTTTGGTGCAAGTCACGCCAGCTAAAACTTTAAATTCAGCTGGAGCTCATTGCTAGCAGAGTGAAACTAGGATAAATAAAATACCGTCCCTTATTGAACTGATACTATTAAGTAAATTTGTACTTTTTAATATCACTTTCTGTATCAGGGAGTAATAAAAAATATAAAAAAACTCTTTCTGGTGTAAAAAAGGGTATCAATTCATCCCTAGTGTATTCATTTATAAATCATGCCCATTAGTAAATATTTACTCCATTTTCATCACCCTGACCTGGTTTGGTTCATCATATTTATCCATTATGAATTCAATTAGATTTTCTCCAGGAAAAGTAGTGGAGCCCAGTGCGTGATTAATTTTAATTGGGTTTATATTGGACGTCTGCCAAGAGGTTTTGAAAAAAAAAAAAAAAAAAAAAGAAGAAAAGAAAAAAAGTCAGGGTTTAACAGTCACCTTAACATAACTCCGTGCTACAATGGGCTCTTTACAGCGACTCGAGCTCATTGTTGTGCTGGAACGGGGCTGACGCCAGACGCTGACAAAAGGCGCTTCGCATCAATATTTAAATACAGGAAAAACAAATAAAACGTGGAAGGGAGAAATGTGTAGCCTTCAATGCAACCTAGGAGAGCGAAAAGAAAGACTACTAATCCTTACAGATCATACTGAGCTTCATGACAAACCGCTGCAAGGAAAAGAGCACGACTACGCTTGCAACCAGTTACCGAACAATTGCACTTGCCCTTTTACTGCTGCTATTAAATGCCACCGAATTTAAATGTGACAGACGCCTGAGTCGTACTTTTCTTTTTTTTTGCTTCGGTTTTCTTTTTTTTTTTTTTCCGTTTGCATGTGAAAGATAACTTTGCACGTGAACCGTAATGACAGCTGAAGTACTAAGAGATCACTTCAGATCACTCACGCAAGCCTATTCTTAGAGCGCGACTCTTAGAGACAACGCTGGAAAAACAGTTCAAGCGGAGGGAGATAGAGAGAGAGAGGGCGCGGTGGGGTACAGAGATAAGGCAAAGGAGGTGATGGAAAGAACAGAAGAGACAGATACAAGGAGAACCAGACGCGCCAGCTCCGGGGTTACTCCGTATAAACATGACCATGTGACTTGTTCCAGCACTTGTATTACTTTTCGAGTTGAAAGCATCCATTCTGTAATATACAGTACATTAGTGTGTCTATAAATATTCAGATATTTAAATATTCCGTGCTGACTGAAAGGACTTTACATCACGGTTTGTTGCATTCTTGATCCGGAGTGGTCAGGAGCTATTGATACACTTTTCATCTTGTACAGTACATCTTCTAATAATTTTTTTTTTCCTACAGTAGCAACATATACAGGAACATTTATAGCTCCAGCAAATAGATTAACAACTGTGTGTGATGGTGGATCAGGTGTTTTCTGTCAGGCGAGGTTTATGTAACAGTAGCTACGCTTACCAACATGGGCGAAAATCTCATGCAATATCTGTCATTTAATGTGCAGTATGGGTGAAGTACGATATTTGCAACTTGCTTGTGCAATATACGTAAATTTTAATTTCCTGTGAAATATGTCAAACGTAAACTTTGGTGCCATATGTGTAGCCAATTCCTCCCCGCCACTAGGGGGCTCCACATTAAGACTACCACTACCAATCAGTGGGGAGGGCCGAAGACTATCACGTGTTTCCTCTGAACCACATCACGCCAGCCGGCCGCACCTTTTCGAACTGCTTGCTCGTTGGGGGCGGAGTAACACACTCGGAGGGCAGCGCTATCCGCTCCGTCCGCTTGCGTGAGCTCACAGACATTATGGAATGGAATAAGGCATCGTTTCCCTCCAACTTTGAGGTTTGGTTACAGTTCCAATTTTTCCTAAAAAATTCCCACCTTTGATTGGTTACAAGAATTCAGCCTCATCTATGATTGGTTAGATTTACATTCAGGCATTTGGCAGACGCCCTTGTCCAGAGCCATCTCATTGTACATCTGAGCAATTGAGGGTTAAGGGCCTTGCTCAAGGGCCCAACAGGGACAACTTGGTAGTCATGGGATTTGAACCCGCAACCTTCCGAACCATAGTCCAACGCCTTAACCACTCAGCTACCCCTGACCCTGGTTAGATATTTTAACACACTTGAAATGCGAGCTCCTTCCTCCAGAGACTCGGCGGATGAACAGTCAGGTGGACAGTTTGTTGATCTCGTTTTAATGATCAGGAACTGGAACAAATTCACCTCCAGGAAACTCGTCACGTGACCTAATATCACCCCCACATGGGGAAAACATGCATAGAAGGAATATATACAGAAGGTTTATTCCAACAAGTGAGAAATGAACATGTAAAGTGTTTACACGGCTAATATTCACCTATGGAACGGATTATTAATAACTTACACACCATCCCTCTCATTCCCTTAGTCATGGGAAGTTCGAAGCATTTTAGTGACTCGGTTCTTTGAATCTCGTTCATCAAAATGAACAGATCTTTTTTTGAGTCATTTAGTTCATTTAGTTCTTTTGACCAGAAATAAAATAAAATGTTACATTTTCAATAAACAGACCCCCAACACGCCTACATACACACATTGTGTCTATAGTTCCAGTAATTAAAATATTACAATGCAGCTAAGGACATGTTATAAACAGGATGAGCAGCTCACCATCATATCTTCTAGTCCGAGTCGTTCGTTCTTTTGAATCTATTGCACTTTATAGCGTCTATGGGAATCACGTGACAAAAGAACGAACGACTCGGACTTAAAGAAAGTCATTGAGAACCGTTCAATTCCGTTTCCTGTACATAACCTACGGAGGTTTTGCGCTGATTTGCGCGAATGACCAAATCACACTCCTACTGTAGACGACTCGTTCTTCTGAGTCACATTAAAGATTCGTTCAAAAAGATCGAATCGTTCATGAACGACCCATCACTAATTCCCATTGAACACGGATTCCCGATCGGGCCAGACTGTTCCAACATGATGCATCATTATTCCCAGTGTGGAATACTGCGATCCGTGTGAACAGACTTTTCTTGGGAAGGAGTCTCCAGTGTCAGCACTCTGTAACAGTCACTTAAACTGTAAATTAGTTTTCTGACATAATCAGGGTGCTTTCTGTAAAATGAGAAGCTTTTTTTAAACTTACTAAGATAAAAAGAGGCGATGAAGGAACGACACATAATACACAACTACTGAGAACATGGATACCTCGGCATGCGGATGCCCCGCCTTAAGAAGTGGCATTTTTAAGAATACCAAGCATACGAAGCATTTTCGGCATATGAGCAAACGGACCAGGCCGAACCGCTAAGTTGTGTGTTTTGTGTAAGATTTAGTGACGCCGCAGCACCGCGGGTCCCAAGAATGTCAGCAAGGACGATAGCAAGAAGAAAAGGGAGCCGCTTTCAGTTCGGTTTTTAAAGCAGCCGGTGCCGAGAGGAATCATAAATTAAGGTTAACTGAGGTTTAATGTCTGTTTATTTCCTATTTTACTTCATTTACACGTCTTTTCTAAATGTTTTGATTGTTTTTCTATGCAAAAATATGATTATAGTGATGGAAATGGGTAATATTGGTAATATGTTTGGGTGGCTGGAGCGGATTATCTGCGTTTGCATTATCTCCTATGGGACAACGTGTTTCACAATACAAAATTTCACCTTAAGAACACCTTAAACTTGTATACCAAGGTTCCGTACTGTACTGTATAAGGTTTTTAGATATCGTGCGACCTTTCCTATGTTCCTGTGTCCATAAAACGACCCTCTCATTTCGCTTCCTTATACCTTATAAGGTCGTACTTCCTATAGCTCGAGTCCAGACTAATATACGTGCAAACGGCTGACTGGAACCCTTCTGTCTAAGATGGGAAAATGCTAATGTGTGCTAATTCCTATCGTCCGCATGTCTGTCTCCAGGTCTCTCTAAGACTTAAACATTAATGACTTCCGTTCGTTTCATGTAGGGGACACACGTGACTCAGGGCACCTGGTGAAAAACAGTACGGGTTTCAAAGCGCGGAGGACGCATCAAGCAATTATTCATTAAATTCATTTTAAATGTTACAACGGTCTTTCCAAGACATTAAATATAAATGTAAATCGATAAATGAGATTTCATTAAAAAAATGACTCAGGAAAAAAAAATTAAAAAAAAAGTTTTCAGGACTAGCCATGCTAGGAGTTCATATGCATAAAAGAGTTATTTATGTGAGAAAATCACAGATGTGACAATCAGGAAAAAAGAAAAAGTAACAATAAATTTGTGCAAAACTGAAATGTAAAAGTAAAAAATGCACCATGTGAAAAATGACATGCCAAGTATAAGGAAAGGTTTTTTTTTCTTTTTCTTTTTCCACTTAGTAGTATTCTTAAAAAAATAAAAAAATAAAAAAACAGCAATGTCACAATAGATTAGATTTGTGCATATTATCCGACTCAGCTCCTCACGTCATGCTGTTAAAGGTAATAGGATGTGACGGAGCTGTCGCGGAGAGACTTGCTCGACTCTCTTTGGTTTGTGTTTCCCCCTCAAAAATAGTGATCTTTTAAATCAAAGATGCAATAATGTCAGACTCCCCACAGCGATCCTTCTGTCTGCTAAAACATAGATGTTCACTGATCATAATTAATGCCGTGTTCTCAATTTCGTGCCAACTTTTTATTGCATTTTTTTTTTAAATACAATGCGCTATTGCTAATGGTGGCACCGTGGTGGTGAGGGTAGCGGTGCTGCATCAGAGCATCACGAGTCCTCAGCTCCTGTGTGTTGGGATGAGTTCTCTGGGTTTCCCATGATATGGAGGTCAAAGGACAGTGTTTATAGATGATTATTGGGTGTGTGAAGGTCCTACCACGGTTGTAAAAATGGGAATGAATACACTGGTCTCCACTGGTCTCCACTGTCCCTAGTCGGACTACAGAGGTTCTAGATGGATGGGAGGATCAGCTTAGATCAGAGACTGGACTGCGATTGCTTTTCAGTGAGGTACGAATGAAACATAGTCATGAAAGTGAAATTAAATGGGATGTGACGTTGCATTGAAGTTTATTTCGTAATTTTAAAAAAAGCTAAAAGGGGAACAAATTTTTGTTTAGGGAACATGTTGAAAATGTTCATCTATACCGTGTGCGTACTCCGTAATACATTCCACCAAGTGCTACTGCTTTCCTGTTTGGCCCGTATTAATTCTCCGTACAAACCTACTGGTTGGTATCTCGAGTGTTTTTCACACCAGTAAGACCTTATCGGGAATTTCGTGGTATGGTGTTAAAAGGGCAATACTCACGAGCTGAGAAAAGAAGAAAAAAAGCTTGCATGTAGATACCTTTCTCTCCGGACAAAACCACCACACTGATGAAAAATCCTCGCTCGGCGCATGCTATGAAAGCTAAAGCGAAAGCGTATTGTTCCCATAAGCCCCCTGCGGAGATAATCGAGCGACGGGATTGCACTTCGAGACACGTCGGAGCTGATAAACCGAGGCTAATCACGTCTTAACAGCGACACGCAGGGCAAACTGCGCCCTTGTGTCTCCGAGCAGCAAAACCGCAACATTTCTGCGCCGAGCTCTGACACGAGTCACGTTTTTTTTTTTTTTTTTTTTTTGCACGGGCGGCCGCTGGACCATCGAGGTCTTTTGTTCCGTCTTGAGGCTGCCGGTTATAGCAGGTTAATTGCACGTGCTAATTGAGAACACAGGAAGCCAAACTGCAGGGAAAGAGGCCAGAGTGCTGTGTGTATTTTTGGCAAGATTATTAGTTTTCTTTCATTTTTCGAAGACATTAATAAAACAGTTCCCAAAGGCGCCGGTGTTTGGTGTTTAGGGAAAACTTCACCTTGAGGAGGAATAGAAGGAGAAGGCGAGGCTAGGAGGCGAGATCTCTCCCCACCTGTTCTCCCTGGCTGTCCCCCGGGTGATGGAAACTGGCGCTTTATTTTTAAAGATAGCCCCAGATTGATGGCTGCCTCCCAAAAAGCCAGAGCAGCTCTGGTGTTAAATGGAGTCCATCTTCCTGACTGCCTCTAGGGCTGATGAATTAAACCATCCATATGATTAAGATCTGTAATTCTGCCCTCACAGCATCTCTAGACTTCTCGTCCTGGGTATTTTTGCTCCGGCCCTGCAGGCTGGTATAGGTAGGAGGAGAAATCCTTTCTCTTTTCCTTAATCTAAACTCATGCTGGTCACGCCACCTCTTTCCGTGAGAGTTTTTTTTCCCCCTCTCTTTGCCGCGTGCGTGAGTGTTATCCACAGCCCACTTCAAGTGACCCGCAGTCCTCCACTGGAGCGTAATGCGCATTAGCCGTGCTGCAGAGGCTCAGACCTGCTCTGCTTCTGCAGTAGTTAATGAGCTGATGTGTGGTTAATTAGTTGCCATCATCTGCAGGCGGAAACTGTAAATATTTCCATTATCGTCTCATCATCATTAGGCAGACAATTAGAGAAGAGCCTGGAGTGAGGAAAGATAAGACATATGTGACACTTTCAGGCGTCCTGGGTCAGGAGTTTCAATCGCCTGTTTGCGTAAACGCTGAATATTTTTACATTTATTCATTTATTTATTAGTTTGTTTGTTTGTTTATTTTTGTTTCATTTTATTTTGATTTAATTAACTTTTTATTTATTTATTTTATTTTATTTTATTTTTTATGACAAAAATTCTCTTGGCTGTCCAGATCTATTTTTGTTTAATAAAATCAATCCAAGTCTGCACTTTGAGTCTAATTAATTAATTAATTTAATTTTAGCTGTTGATTTACTTTTATTTATTTATTTTTTTAAGACAAAAGTTCTCTTGGTTGTACAGATCTTATAAAAAAAAAGAAGAAAAAAAGATCAAACCAAGTCTGCATTTCGAGCCTTATTTATTTATTTATTTATTCATTTATTTATTTATTTATTCATTTATTTATTACAGTATGTTTCATTTTATTTGAAAAAAAAAAAAGTAAAAAGTTCTCTTGGTTGTCCAAATCTATTTTCTTAAAATGAAATCAAACCAAGTCTGCACTTTGAGCCTTATTTAGTTATTAATTAATTTATATATATATAAATTAGTTGTTTATTTATTAAACAAAAATAAAGTTATCTTGGTTTTCCAGATCTTTTTTTTTTTCAGAAAAAAAAAATTAAACCATGTCTGTACTTTGAGTGCAGCTCTGTTATTTTTTTTTTAACAACATTTCTAATACGAGCCGTGAGTTAAAATATCTTTTTACAAGATCATTTCTAAATTAAAGAAGATCTATTGTGCAAAATATAAATATAATTCTCATCTCCAAGTTGCCAGCGTGTTTTATTAATTAATTAATTTATTTAGAAAGAATTTCCCCTATTGTGACCTCGTCTGACATCCCCTCCTCTGCCTTGTTGCTCGTAATGAATAAATGATTAATCATATGTTCAGTAAGTTACAGCACAGTCAAATGATTTTTTCGCGAACTGTATCCCAGTTACGAAGTTGGGGTCAGAGTACAGGGTCAGTCAGGATGGGGGTTATTCCACCTGAAACACCAGTAACATGAGTGGAACACCTGGTCCTTGAAAATCACCAGCACCAACTGGTGGAAGAGACACATCGGTGTGTGTGTGTGTGTGTGTGTGTGTGTGTGTGTGTGTGTGTGTGTGTGTGTGTGTGTGAGAACTGTACAGTACACACACTCATTCACCAACACCGCTTGCACGTTACAGGACCTCGACTGTAAGTTACTGCCACGCCCCTGTACAGTCCTGATCTCGCTCCAAGACATTTCTACAGGAGTTCCTGGGAGGCCGGCGTTTCCGATGTGAATCATACAGGCAGTCCGATGGCTCCGGCGTACTGAGAAAACATCCTACCTTGATGGTATCCGAGGAATAGTGAAAAGCTGGGATAAGAGTGAATGCTGATTCTGAGCAGGACTATACTTTGGGAATTACAGTAAGTAACCTGATTAACCCTGCAACAGAAGACTGAAGACATAAACATACTTAAATTAAGAGTGGAATTTCCTTTAAGTAAAAAACATAATTTGAACAAAAATAAGTAATGGTAACGTCTCATATGTTTAACCTAAATTAATGAAATATAATTAAGTGTATTACAAACTGTATGTATTATAGTAAAATAGATTATATGAATAATATGTACATTATATGTAAAAGTTACACAAATCTAAATATTTTTTGGAGTGTATATACTGTAGTTTTCCCGCAGATTTTCCTTCTGTAACCCTTACTGTACAATAACCATCTATTTAAACAACGAGGGCTTGAATATCACATCCTTTCAACAGTAGTGTCCAGGACAGGTATTGAAATTCCTTTGATAGTTTTTTAAAAGCTCTACATGGCTTTGTACGAGTGTCCCTTACTGAGTGAATTTTTTTTTTTATCTTCCCCCAACACGTCTGCGAATATCAACCTCGTCTGTAAAATCCTGATAAAAGTGGAAAGTCCTCCTCTGATTACTGATCAATCAGCAGATTGACGGGAAAACCACTGACGGGTGAAGTCGATAAGATTGATTATCTTGTTACAGTGGCACGTGATCCTGTCTACAGGTCGTGTTGGCGTGTTTGAACCTACAGTACTCTACTCCTACTCTACTAGCGCCTAATCTACAACCAGTTCTTTGGATTCAGACAGACAGACAGACAGACAGAGAGACAGACAGAGAGACAGACAGACAGACAGAGAGACAGACAGACAGACAGACAGACAGGCTCTCAGACTGAAAAAAACAGTCGTTGGGTGTAGAGCAAAGAACCGCTTACGTCGGGGGCTGGGGAGGCGGGATCATCAGGACCAGCTGAAAGTTTCTGACCGCCATTTTTAAAAAATAAACTCGATATGTAATGGGCAGCTCCAGTACTTTCTTGTAAAGGTAAAGCCAGGAGAATTGCCTGCAAAGTCAGGCTGAAGTTCTCCATTGTTGTTGTTGTGCTTGCTGCTAGCAGTGTTTTGCCGATAGCATTTTCTTTATTTTTGCCACTAGCATTGCCGGGAAAGTTTAAACGTACACGGATGTACACGGTGCCATAATGACGTGTCTCTCTAGACTCGGCTCTGAACCGGCACTAAGCACCAGACATGAACTAGCACCTGCTTCACGTTGGTGGAAAAGGGGTATGTGGGGAGCAAAGGCTAGTTCCACCTCGCGACTTACAGGACGTAAAGGATCGTGTGTGTGCGTGTGTGGTGTGTGTGTGTGTGTGTGTGTGTGTGTGTGCTTACATTTGCTTAAAATTTTATTCTATTTTGTTTTCTCAACTGTTTTTTTAAATAATTTGTTTCTATTTATTTATTTATTTATTTTAGAATCGTCTCCCTGGCGCCAACTCTGTGACTGTTAACCTTTTCAAAATCCCGCTGACGAAATAGATTAAATTTTTGTTCACATGTACCTTATACAACACAGTCAAAAGTTTTTTTTCCCCCTTATCCCAGTTAGGAAGCTGAAGTTAAAGTTCAGGGTCAGCCAAGATACAGCGCCCCCTGGAGCAGATATGGTTTAAAGGCTTTGCTCAACGGCTTAAAAGTGGCAACTAGCCGGTGTTGGGGCTTGAACTACTGTCCCTCCTGAACCTTGACCCATTGAACCACCACTTATAGGACAGATTTTGTAAGGCCATTGCTCTCATAACAGAGAAAACCACATAATTGCAAATATTTCCTCCAGTTTATTATTTATAGTTGCGTTTCATTTTGTTATTCACAGAACAAACATTTTTGCATCTAATAAAAGAATAAACATATTATGCAATGTTACTGTATGACTGCATGTGCAAGACCATGTTTAATTGAAAATATCTTAACCACTACCCAAACTATACAATTTTGATTAATTCTTATATTTTCCATCAATACCTCACTTGATGATGGGATTTACACAGTCTGCCTCGATCTACACTACTCGGGTAGTTCTGGTCCCGAAAGCCGGCAAGCAGGTCTGCGTGTTTGGAAACTGCTAGTGCTACAGTTTATAAGCAGAAGCAAAACACTCAATTCCCATCTACTGACCTCAGCTTTGTGCGGCGAGCTGCGGGAGCAACCAGACCCGGGCCAAGATCGAGACTGTTAGCAACTCAGCTACAATTACTGCCCGGCGGGGCTTCGCTGTTGCCACCATGCGCTCGAATCAATCGAAGTTAGTCAGTATGAACCGAGTCTGAATCAGTCAACCAGGGACTGGAGGTGAAAGGCAGGTCAGCAGGGGTTACCAGCCATGTCTAAACGCAAACCACACACCAAGACAGTTTGCCTTTTTTTATTGTTTCACTTTAGTGCTTTTGGAAGAAAAGCACACCGACCTTTCTCCAGCGCCCCATTGCGGCTCGGTGTGATTTCCAACCCTCGCTCTGACATGAGCCGACTCGAGAGTGAAGGAAGGAGGCAGTCGGGAACCTGACGAGGTCAAATCCCGAATCGTCCCATTTTTTTGTACTTTGCACTCTCGCTTTTGTTCCTGCCCTGGATCATCAAACCTCCTGTTTACCTCGATTCTAACCAGGAAGGGAAGCGTATTCCAAAACAGGCAACATGAATAAAACTAAACCACCTGCGTATACACTCAGAAATAAAAGTTGTTCTTACTTTTGCTTTTGCTTTTCTAGTCCCTTTTTTTTTTTTGTCTGTTCTTAGAGGTTACCTCTAGCAGCACCTCCAAAATAAAAACACATTTTACCCTTTTTTTTTTTTTTTACACACAAAATGGATCAGAATTTGCAAAATAAATAAGATTTTCTTTTTTTATATATATAAATATATGTATTTGCAGAGCCATCACTCCATAATCCCACACAGAAGATGCCCTGTGCATAGTGCAGCACGGCTCTCCTGGGTGCTCCAAAACTTCAGTCAGTCCAAAAGATAACATAAAAAGTATTATTTATTTATTTGTTTGTTTAAGAAAAACATTCCAAAAAAATGTGTACATCGATTTGAACAAAAATGGGGCTCATCTTGACTCGTAACAGCACTGTGTCCAAGATTATACATTTAATAAAGTATGATTCTGTGGACTGTTATTGTTGTTAAATATGATCAATATTTTCTTAGTTTAAGAATGATTTTTGTCATTTTCAAAGAACTTCAGTTATCTCATTCAGTCACACCAAACAGAAATCTCGCCAGGGCATCGGTCTTGAATACGAGTGATGTAGCTGAGGAAGTCACACACCCACTCATAAAAACTATACAGATAGCAGCTGTGTTACGCAGCTCCAAGACATGTTGCGAGTATGTGAGGCACTTCAGAAAACCCTTTCAATGTCGTGTCAAATACCAGGCTGACAGCGTTGGGCATTTCAACCCTTGCCAACCCCAGGTTCGTTTTCCTACCCTGAGAAATGAGAGATCCCGGCTCTGGTCGATGCTGGTGATCTCCAGGTTGCCCATCACCACCTCGCAGTTCTCATAGTACTTGCGTAGGGTCCGGTACTGTTGCTCCAGGTCCGATAAGGTACTCAGCTTGTTTTCAGTGCCTGTGCACACTGCGGAGAGAGAGAGAGAGAGAGAGAGAGAGAGAGACATTGAGACAAAGACATTACATTCTGAAACAGATTTAAGCAATTTACTGCGTTTTGCAGAAAGTTTGTTAGGTTTAGGTGGAATTAGTTCGACTTTTCCAGTTCCTAATGAACTCAGTGTCTAGAAGCGCCTTCACAAACAACACATCTAAATACGCTCTCGCACTTTTAAATTGGTAACAATTTGCCCACTTAAGAGGTGCAGTACACACAGATATGAGGTTGAAGATTAAAATTATAAGCAATGTTTATATAGAGAGAGCATTTCTCATGAGAAACAACTTAACGCCTTGTTAACTGTCATACTTTCCTGAATCAAAAGAGGGATTTATTTATTTATTTATTTATTTATTTATTTATTTTTATCATTAATAATTCTGCTGAACTTTACGTAAAGAAATGAGAAATATTATACTCTGATGATATTAAATGCTGCATTCTGAGTGGTCCAGCTGCAAATCACAGGCTTACTGTATATTAGTGAACTTGTTTTGTTATTAGTTATTAACGTATTAGGGTATGTACAGGTATGGTGGAATTTTGCAGTAAGGAGATGTTTATTTAAGAATCTTGGAGTCTCTAGTGTCATATTCTGGAGTCTCCAGCACCAACTCACTTTGTCCCAGACAGAAGTGAAGTTGTAGTTTTTCCATCACAGGAAATCTTAGGATTGAGGATTGTACGTGTTCTGGAGGAGGCTGGACACCACACAGCTACAGTACAGTACATCATGCCCGGTATAAATTCCTGACAGAAACAACACATAATCCAAGCATATATCTGAACAGACAATTATCTTTATACTGTAGCTTGTTCCAATAAAACAAGCTACATTATGTACTGTAGCCACTGTACAGTCAGTAGCTACTGACTGTGACATTGGGAACAACGTGTTTATCCTCCTCTACTCATCAGATCACAGCCAGCTAGCTGGAGACTTTGACGAAAGCAAAAGCTGCTGGGTCTCCCAGTTGGATATGGATGGTTGGCTAGACGCCCTGGTTGAATATGTTACAGCTGGGTTCATCCTACAGGTTCATCCTATCGAACCTGACAAGTAATTAAACACAGCCACTTCTACCCATCATGCAGGTTTGAGCACTCAAAGACATCTGCCATCTGCAGCATCAGCTGGCGCTGCCCGGCAGGCTCCGACAGCACAGGAGAATAAACCCCGCACTCTCACGCTCCACCGAGCTGCTGTCACAACAGCCTGCGGCATCAGAGAGCGAGAGAGAGACGAGGGGACAGAGAGAGAGAGAGAGAGAGAGACAAGGGGACAGAGAGAGAGAGAGAGAGAGACGAGGGGACAGAGAGAGAGAGAGAGAGACGAGGGGACAGAGAGAGAGAGAGAGAGAGACGAGGGGACAGAGAGAGAGAGAGAGACGAGGGGACAGAGAGAGAGAGAGAGAGAGAGAGAGAGAGACGAGGGGACAGAGAGAGAGAGAGAGAGAGAGAGAGAGAGACGGGGGGA
>JAAGKR010007443.1:1719-36724 GCA_011419295.1 Clarias macrocephalus | reverse complement strand
GAGATGAGATTATCACAGTCACAGCAACTCCTTTTTATACCTCTTTCCAATTTCCTCCTCAAAAATCGTTCCCCATCGCAGCTATTCTTGCCATACCCCTTCCCCTCTAATAGCTTCCATATCGTTTTGACGTAACATTTAAATAAATAAAAAATCTCCCCCAGTGGCCTAAACGAACAGTTCTTTCTCTGTCCTTCCCAGCAGCATTGTGTGTACACAGTGGGCAGGGCTCTCTGGATCATTTCTGATGAAAAGACTTTGATTCTCCCAGGCTGACTGACCCGACAAGAGCAGGTGTGCCAAAGCTCGTGTTTCAGGCCTCCCGGAGCGCTAACCACCTGCCCCTGCTCACCTTCTGCCCCTTCCACAGATATCTCTCTTGTCTCAATCGATGGTTACAATCACTTTTATTGGATCCTGTTTCATGTTTGGATCATGATTTTTCTTGGCATTCGCAGCTTGCTGTGTCGCTCTGCTGGCAGTGCCGCCGGCGGGCCTCCTTGTGCTCCTCAGTCTCTCGAAGTCCTCACAGCTGTAGCAGATTTGTTTTTGCAATGTCTGCCTCTACTTCTCCCTAATAGTCTCTATCAACGCAGTGACATTATGAATGAACAATGATGAGCTGTTAAAAAAAAAAAAGACTGATCGTGTTTCTGTTAAAACAGTGAGGTTTCTTGGCTTTGAGGTCTGACACTCAATCCCTTCCTGTAAACGAATGCAGTGAAAAGAAAAAGGAGGGATTGGGCTTCTGTATGGCAATAACTCTTTTTTTTTTTTTCAGGATAATGCCTTATATTATTACAAATCATATGTAAAGGGAAAAAAAATACTCTAATCATATGCATGAAATATTGTTTGCTTAAATATTACATAAATGTGGTGGACCTCCATGTAATTTTTTGCAGCCACATTCAAAAGTTAATTGGCATGAGTTTGCATTAAGTGTTGGTCTTTGATTAGAATATCAAAACCTGCTTTTTATCTTTTGGTTTTGAATTTTGGTGATTAAACAAACGCAAGCAATAACAAAAACAAACTCTTTCTTACTGAAAAAGTACAAACCTTGTTCACATGATTATAAGAGTAATACAGTATATGATCACAAAAATAATTAAATAATTAATAAACAAAATCAAGTCTATACATTAACAAATTCCCGCAAACATTTTTAAACATGCAAAACTTCCATTTCACACATTTTTCACATGTGGTGTACGTATGCATTTATTTTGAGATTTTGTTTCGTATGACTTTTAAAAAATAAAACCAAAAAAAAAAAAAAAAAGATATGAAAATAAATTCAGAGTGAAGCAAACCACCCATGAACCATTTAATTAAAAAATATGAACCACAAAACGGAAAGTGTCTTAAAACTACAGGTGTACATTTCTATGACATTTCTCATCATTGTCTATACCTCTTTATTCTGAATTCAGGGTTGCAGGGAGACTGGAGCCTATCTCAGCACGGGGAGAACATGCAAACTCCATGCACACAGAGATGGGGCGGGAATCAAACCCAGGCCCTGGAGGTGCAAGGCGACAGTGCTAACCACTATGCCACCGTGTGGCCTGTGACAGTTCTATAAGGATTATTTTCCTCATTGATGCTATAAGCCTTAATGTAGTTAATGTTTATTTGACTTTTTTTGGTTTCTTATTCAAAATTAATTCATTTTAGTTGTTTTGGGTAACTTATGGTGCACTTATTGGATCTCAAAGTTTGTTACTAAATAGATTAAATGCTATTGTTTAAACAGAGTGGAGTGGGTTTCACATTTGTCACCTTTTGTCTAACTGTATGTGAAAAAGATGATGCAACTTTCTGTCTTTGAACCCATATGGAACACCACTAAAATAAATGTGATCCTGGCTTGCTGCTTATGCAAACACTTCATCTACTGTGCACTAGGCTAACAATGTTTCAAAAGAACCTCCTTTGTAAATAGTACAAGTTGTAGCACTTGTATTGATAAGTCCCATAAGCACAGAAGAGCTCTTGTGTGGTCCAAGACTCACTAGTGTCTCTAAGAGGCAGCTGAAGCAACTTGGACATTCCTTCAGGCAAGCAAGTGTGGTAGCATGAAGAAAAACAAGTACCTCTTGGAAGCAAATGTATAATGTTTGTGCTATACATTAGTCTAGTCAATGATGGTTGATTTTTTTTTTTTTTTACATTTTCTATAGATTAATCTAATACCTGTGATTCTCTTCTTATAGCTTTCTGTGGCATTGCAGATAGAGGTATGCACAGAATTGTTATTGAATTTAACCATGAGATAGTTTGACCATTTCATTCTGGCAGAAGGTTTAACCGAACCATCTCACTCACTCCATCAAAAAGTGTGACTAATCCCACTCAAAAAGTTTTCTCAATCTTGACCACTGGGGCAGAATGTTGACCAGTCTCAACTAATCCCTCAAAGTGTGACCAACCCTGTCCTGCTCTCTCGCTCATAGGTTTGATCAATATCCACTCCCTCATTCACTCACACATTGTCCAGACCGCTTTATCCTACTGTATATTCAGGGTCACAGGGGGCCTGGAGCCTATCCCAGGTGACGTGGGTCACTAGGCGACGTAAGCCCTGGACAGGGTGCCAATCCATCGCAGGGCCAATACCTACAGTACTCCCTTACATAGAATTTTGACTAATCCAACTCTCACTTGGAGAAAGTTTGATCAATCCAACCCACTTCCTCAGATATTGTGACGCATCCGTTTCACTCTCTCAAGAAGTTCCAGAACAAAATTTGACCAATTCTTACAAGTACTGTTTCTGCTTGCAATACGTTCTAGCGAAATGCTATTTGTTCTGCATTCAAAAACGAGTCCCTAAAATCAATAGTGTTAGAACAAACCTGTCTGGCAAAAGTTGGCACAGTACATGGTCTCTAGGCCAGGAGTCTTTGGGTATGAGGCAGGGGACACCTTGTACAGGGTGCCAATCCATCTCAGGGTACACACAACCATAATTACACACACAGTTGTTGGGAATGCAATTAGCCAAATCTGTATGTCTTTGGACAGTGGGAGAAAACCGGAGCACCCGCAGGAAACCCACCAAGCACGGGGAAAACATGCAGACTCTGCACATGCAGACCCAAGCAAGGCAGGGATCAAAACCTTGACCCTGGAGGTGCGAGGCCACAGTGCTAACCAATATGCCACCTATGCTGTATACAGTAGAAATGTAAATTTGTACATTTAATATAAATCTATGATTTGAAATCTAATCTAGGATTCGTCATGCAGGTGCTGTCCAAGCAACTCCTATAGAACATTCAATCAATGCCTTACAGCCAATCAGAATACAGAATTCAACTTTGGAATAAGACCAATTTGAAGACATATATGTAAGGGAGAAAGAAAAATCAATACACCAATCCTGAGCCAATAACTCACTCATTTTATATCGAGAAGACCATAAAAAAAAAACAGAGGACAGAAAACAAGAAGGATGGAGTTGAGAACATTGAAGCAGGGCGCAGAAATGCAACCCTACAGATCCACAGAGACAGCAGACAGCTCCGGCTTTACAACCTGGAGGGACAGGCAGAGACTGAACAATGAGATCTACCTCTCCACCTCTCCACCCATCAACCCTTATGCTCCCTTTTCCTCTTTCTCCCTCTATTTCTCCCTCTCTTGCTGCCTCATTATGTCAGAAATGACCTCATTCCTGCTGAGCTGTGCTAGCTGCAGATTCTGAGGGCCTTGGGGCCAGATGCATGCAGTGCCAGTATGATCACAGCCAGTGTAAGCGCTATCCCCAGAGTCTTGCCTCTCTCTCTCTCTCTCTCTCTCTCTCTCACACACACACACACACACACACACACACACACACACACACACACACACACACACACACACACACACACACACCCGTAGCCAACCCTGCAGGGAGAAGAACCAATCCTGGAAAGCCCTTACAGATGCTGCCTGTGCAAACACTGGCCCTTGATTCAGCTCCACACTCCTCCATTCATCTGAATCTGTAAAGGCAAGTGGTTATGGAAAATCAAAATTCTTCCCTCTTCCCATTAATTTCCCACCACACTTTCTACCCTTTTGTAAATCTTCACTCTGAACTTTTGCTGCATTACGTCATTAAGTCCTGTAAAAATCTGAAGTCAGGTTCATAATAAATTTAACTGCTTACATTTGCGGGAGCTAGAAAAATACACAAAGAAGTAAGATTTACCATAAAGTGCCAGGTTCCAGTTGGTGAATATTTATTGGACGGTTGAAACAGGGGTCTTTTACTGCTTTATTTATTTATTTTTTTATTCTAAAGGACCAATTGGAAAACGTGTAGTTTCATTTCACACTACTTTTACAACGGCCACGATAAAAATACTGCCTTTTTAAATTATTACAAGTGGTTTTCTCCTGGTAACCTTGGCGCCAATTAGAATTTAGACACACACTTGGTGAGTTATAATTATTCACTGTAAATGTTATGCTACTATAGTGACCTTGTTACTGAGTTTAACACTGTTTCATGGCAAGATTGTTGATTTAAGCTCTTTAGTCATATCCATTTTTTTTTTGTTTATACAACCTGAAGCAATAAAATATAGTCCGGGGTGGGGGGTGGGGGGGGGTGGTGTTCAAGTCAAACTGGGACTTTTTGACAGAAAATTGTTATGAGAGTAAAAACTCCATTTATTTCTCTAAATAATCCCCTGATACACTAACGCACTTATCCCAGTGTTTCACTAGTGCTTAGATACCATCATCTCAGAAAGTTATCTCACTACGGCGGAGCCATGATCGGACTTCATGCTGTGCATGCTCAAGTTTCCTGGGAGAGGCTCCAGACCCCCCCCTGCAACCCTGTATAGAATAAGTGGTCTAGAAGATGAATGAATGAATGAACACTCACTAGTCAGCTCATCATGCATTTTCCAATCATGCACAAAATCATATACAAAAACAAACAAACAAACAAACAAACAAACAAACAAACAAACAAACAAACCAAAAAAAAAAAACAACAACAGTAATTTCAGTGACAATCGCATGTCAAAAAATGCTTTTTTTGATAAAAACGACCAGAATGCTGTGGGTTTACAGGAAGCGTTTAGTAGCTCTAATCATCACTTTTTACAATCACAGTGAGCTGAAAAGCATCTCTGCATGTACAATCAGCAAGCTTTGAGCCGGATGAACACTAAAAGCAGAAAACCATATGGGTTCCCCTCGTGTCAGCCAAGTACAGGAATCTAAGTGTCCAGTGGGCACAGAAAGTGGTTCCTTCCAATGCTCATTGTGGACTCGGCTGTTTTTTTTTTGTTTGTTTGTTTAAGATTAATGTTTTTGTTTGTTAATAAAAAGAAAAACATAATAATCCACCTATGTGGTCGTCCTTAAATCTAACCCCTTTTTATGGGCAACACACTTATTATTATCGGTTTAACACTTTTAATGACTCAGTCTATTGTGTGTACTCTAACTAAGCAGGATTTATTCCCACACAAATCTCTTGGGTTTTTGTGTGTGTATGTGTTTTCCTTTTTTTTTTCCTCCTACAGAGTGCAGCTAAGAACCCCACAGCACATCAGATCCCACCTTTTACCTCGTCAGATCTTGAAAAGGCTGTTGTAAAACTAGGTGAAGTGATCGGCTCAGGTTTTAGCTGAAAGATTTCTCCAGTGCTCGTGCCTACAGCTGGGCCAGATAGGAAGCTTTCGCCCCACATCCAGCCTACAGGGAGGAGCTGGAAATGTGGCAACGGCGAGATTGAAGCTGGTGGCTGGACCGCAGCCAAGCCCTAAAACCTGTTTCTCCCCTCCTAATGCAGCGGTCTGCACTGTGAGTCCAAAATGGTCTTATCCAGTCTAATCTGTACCCAGAACTGGATGTTTTTTGGTGTATCATTGTGTGCTGGTGAAATCTCAGTCATGCTGTGAAATGTGTTGTATACTGTGTGCGTGTGTGTGGGTATGAATTTGTTTAACTGAACACCTCCTACCTACAATAATGCAGATTTCTAAAAGATTAAAATTAATGAAGTAACTTTTTTGGATTTTGGATATCTGCATTATAAATGAAATCTAAATGATGAGTAGAAGGAAAGTTATGAGCAAATATTGTGCCAAATTACGTCACGGCATCAAACACTCCCACTGTACTTTTTTTTTTTTTTTAAAGATTGTATGCTCTGCATGATTGATGATTTGCAATTGTAACTCCATGAATAAAGTATTAATCCATGTATAGCAAATTTTGTCCATGCAATCGTTTACATACAGTACCGTGGCCGTGTACATTTTTTTCAAACACACCTTAAAGATCTGTAAATTGTCACATTGCCATGTCATAGATCTTTGCCACTTCAGCCTTGTTCTACTCTGGTTTTAATCTTAAAAGTAAGATATCAGAAAATGAAAGGCTTGTAAAGTTTTAGAATCAATTAAAAAATGTCTCCTTGCTTTCTGTACATTTAACAATGTGTCGCAGTCTCTCGGCTGTCAGCAACTCTTCACAAATTGGTAAACAAAATATCCTCCATTGCTCACAAGTGTTTGTCGAAACAATGCTGTACTCATCCCAAGAACAATCTGACTTTTCACTCAGACGATGCATTAACCCATTCTCACGTTCATGGCATTTGGCGGATCTCACTTGCGCAAAAACCCAGAGGCACTTACACACGCCATATAATTGTTTATTTGCTCTCAATCTTTCTTATGCGAAATCCAATGTACTGTTTCACTTGCGGACATTAGATTACTGCTCTGCTGACGAGGCATGTCCAATCAATTCTGTGCGGCATTTAGCAAGCCATGAATGCAGTGTGCTGTTCTGCGGAATAGCTTATGGGACTCGAGATAAGGCTTAGAGAGACACTCTGGCTCATGGTCAGCGTGATGAGGCTTGGAGAGGCCCGAACCTTGTGCCGTATGCACATATCAATCAAATCAAAAGGAACTGATTCAAGTAGGAGATTTGTCAGCGTGTCACTTTAAAGATATGCTGCCGATAGTCTGCTTGTTTGGAAGTGATTGGCCCTCCTGTGGGAACAGACCCTGATCCGGCACATCTCTAAGCTTAGGTCTTGCTCATGCTCTCTTTTCTTCTCACTCTTATCTTTGGAGGATCGTATTTGTAATTAACCTCCGAACCACCCGTTCGTGTCTTGGTTTTAAACCAGATAACCATGAAATTGGACTGACATCCTTCTGGCAGTCGTTCTAAGCGGGGAAGGCGTATCCAAGCAGCGAACCAGAGTGACTTTGACTCCAGCCAATATCAAATATGGATGGAGATCGTGTTGCACCCTTACCCTCTATTAAGGGCTCTGAACCTTACTCGGTGAATTTTGGCAAACTCTCAAAGCGCTGATGGCCCGAGGCTGCTCTGTAGACTTGAAAAATATCAAAGAACTTATAAAGATCTATCTCTCTCTCTTTCTCTCTCTCTCTCTCTCTCTCTCTCTCTCTTCTTTTTTTTTTCATTTACTTGTGAGTGTTCCCTTCTTGTTCTTGTTGCTTCATTCTCTGGTTTGTAAACCTACACTTAAGAAATGAGGAGGGATGGAAGGGGTTTAACTGAAGAAAAAAAGAAATGGCCAGCTTAAAGTTTGTTTAATCACCCATTGACTTGCCAAACCATGGGGAGGACTCGACTGAAAGATGTTTCAGAAGATTATGACTGAGGAACATGTTCAGAATGTGCCTCTCTGGCAGCAGAAATCTCTAAAATCTCCTTTAAAATCAGTAGACTCATTTGAGATTTATAATTATGTAATAAATCATGGCACTGTTTGTTGCTTTTGGAAAACAACCAATGACAAGTTGGTGTGCTGTTCTACCAAAGCAATTTGCCATTGCTAAAGAGGTATTTATTAAGAATTGGCATGGTGTATTTTTTTTTATTCATAAATCATCACCCATAATGCCCTTCCTTCACCAGACATAAGACAAAAAAAAAAAAAACATTCTGTCATGTTACCAAAGAACCACAAAGCGCAAATTCCTTCATCCTGAAAGCCTTACTGTGTCTGAAAAAACAAAAAAAAAATTAAAGTTCCTCTTTCTTCCTGTCTGGATCCGCAAATGACCAACTGCTGGATTTTTAGCGCTTTGCTTCAGGAAGACAAGCATCAAGGGAGCTGTTTCTCCAACGAGTGACTTTTCTTTCCGTGCACTTGCAGAAGTAATGACACGACAGACAGAGCGTTGAGTTCAGCCTGTTTACATTAGCAACAAACACGGCTGTTGTGTTTCTCCAGCTATAAACTTTCGAACATGTCTGGAAAAGTATTCAGGTGGATACCTTTTTCCATCATGCTATAAAAATCACTCTAATTTCTTGCATGCGCCGTTTATAATTACTTACCCATATTTTGATTTATATAATAAAGTCATTCACGAACATTGATCTTTAGAATTTATTGATCGGGATGTAATTGTCAGATGCAGTATAATCCCCTAAATCACCTGGGAAATAATGACTTCTAAGAGTCTACGAATGGAATACTTGTGACATGAGTTAATGTAGTTTAAAGGATAAAATATTGTTAAAATACATTTTATATAACTTGTTTAGTCTATTTCATGCTTTCTTTTTTAAAACAACTATCTAGATTTAAACGAGAAACAGTTTAAGGTTTTGATTACTCTAATCTGACATTTATCAGATACTGTGTTTATCTGCAACTTTTTATATATATTTAACTTCTATACTATTATGAATCCTGTTTGTGAAAACTCAATTTCCCAGAATCCTTTAGTACCAGACTCACCATGCACACAAGGAAAGATCCTTACAATATGAGCTTTCTGAGCTTCCATTTTCCCATTCTGTGATTTCATTCATATAAAACAATACAAAAAACAGACATCTCACTTCTTCCAAAAGATTTCCAAATATTCCCAATTTTATTATTAATTTTTTCAGGCATGGAAAAGCATGCTCAAATCGCCTTGTTTTGTTAATCCATCATTTTTTTTCTTAGTACTTAGGATCGATTTCTGTGATATTGTATATGATTTGTGGGCCTCTGTCAAAATGCAAGATGTTCCTGGATCTTCTGGGAGAGGTGGAAAAACACTCTCTCAGCTTGACATTTCATCCATTTATTTTTCATCATTTACTGCATGTCATCATATTAACATGTTGACTTAAACTGTGAACAGCATATAGGCACCCTTCTCTACTTTTTTTTTTTTTTTTTAGCAATTTGATAGCAGTTTTTCTTTGGGCCAGTTAATATATTATGGAAGAAGATAAGGACCATAATAATAATAATAATAATAATAATAATAATAATAATAATAATAATAATAATAATAATAATAAATAAATAAATAAATAAATAAATAAATAAATAAATAAATAAATAAACAAATAAACAAATAAATAAATAAAAATCTGAGTTTAGATTTTTCTCAAAAATGTAGACTTTAATCTCAGATAATGCCTTCTGAGATTAAAGTCAGAATTGTATTATTTATTTATATATTTATTCATTTAAATGGTGGTCCTAATTGTCTTCCGTAATATATATATAGTTTATTCTTTTTGCAGAACTTTTAATTTCACTCCAGACCCAGTTTCCACTCTGGCATATAGCTGTAAAAGAGTGGTTAAAGTAGGTTTTTAAGAGTTTTATGACAAACGAAACAAAAATAAATGCTTTCATAGAGGTGAGGTTGGTCATTCCCATGTCTACACCACTGAGCTACGCCTACCGTTAATCCCGTTCATGGTGGTAAAATAGTAAATGACAATTCAAACAGGAAAAGGCACTTTACAAAAATATTGAAATAACCCTGAATAATTGAAGGGTCTCTGTAGGATTATTAAGATCTTGTGAAATGTTGATTAGTACTATGACAATGTGACTTTCACAATTTCATTGTTGTTACTGGAATACAAAGAAAGAATAACTGCAGTCACCTTGAATAACTCCTAGTCATGGTTAAAAGATATGAAGTGAATAATTCACTATTTTTTTTTGTGTGCTTGTGTGCCCCCCCCCCCCTCTCTCTCTTTCTGTGTGTGTGTGTGTGTGTGTGTGTGTGTGTGTGTGTGTGTGTGTGTGTGTGTGTGTGTGTGTGTGTGTGTGTGTGTGTGTGTGTGTCTTGGCCGTCAGTGAATAGCAGTAAACGTTCCAGGAAGCAGCGAAAGGGTTTTGCATTGAGATCATGATATGTGCCTATGCCCTGAAAACGCATTAACAGTTAAGCCTGGACTAATGTATTTCAATCCATCATACAGACATTTCCTACTGATGACTAGTGCAGAGTGAGAGTTATGATTACTATCTGACTGCACTGAATCAGATATCAAACACGGATTTCAAAGACTTCATATAATAATTGTGACATGATCTATTCATATTGTGACTGAAAATATTGCAGGTGTGTATTTTAAGCTTTCTTTCACATTCAATGGAATCAAAGTTTTTTTATATATATTTTTTATAATAAACGTTTAACTGAAGTTTCATTTGATTTACAAATTTTACAATATTAATAAAGATTTCGAACACTGGCATACAGTCTAGTGAGTAATAGAACTCTTGACCCGAGGTAATTGTTACCACCCTCAAGCTGATTCTTTTCCAAAACCAGCACATCCTGAAATCTTTGCAAACAATGACGTTTTTATATATAAAAGAATGACAAATACACCTTTTACGGTAAGTTTCATCAATTCATAATTATTTTTAATGATTGGAAATTCTTGCAAAACAACATTTATCATCAATTTTTTTTTTAGGGCAGCTATAAAAACACACCATCTCATCAACTGCTCATTTTTCTTTCTTGATGTTAAATAGACAAAGAAAAAAATTGCAACTCTTCTGAACTTCCAAATACTGAAGTACCATGCAAATACAAGGAGATACCTTTACCTTTGATTTTTTTTTATTTTTTTCAAATTTTGGCTACAGAGACTCTTTCCAAAATGCTACATAAATGTCCTTGTATAAGTTGTGACTATAGAAATGATTACAAATGAGTCAGACCGAGTGCATTAATATACAGTACAATAAAGATGTCAGTTTGATTATAGCTACTGTATCACTGTGTTCAATCAATTTTTCTATTAACTAGATCTAAGTATGGATACAATATATTTTGTTATTTAAATCAGAGGTCTTTAAGGGAGTCGTGGCTCCCTCGAGTTGTTGACTGGGGGAATCTGGGTTCAAGCCCTGGTGCCACACTCCATGCTACCCAGCAACTCCTAAGCCCGAATGAAATGGCTTGTGTCAGGAAGAGCAACCCTCCCGCACAGAACTTGAAACCTGTGCGAAGTTCTGTGCAGATTTAAGAGTCCACTGTGGCGACTTCTTGACGGCAGGTTCCATAGGAATGTTTTAGTTTGTTTACATTACAGGTTTATACAGTATGTGCAGTCCTGAGCGAGACATGTAGTCTTGAAGAGATTAAATACATTTTTACACTGACATGCTGCAAAGTGTCTAGAGGTACACATTAAATTTGGTTGTTTATGTAACAACCTCAGCAGCAACCTCGTTTCCCCCCTCGTCTGTTCCAACCACTCAGCATTCAGCATCAGCAGTGCACTAATCACCGGCTCGATCATCTGTCATCATCTGCACCTGTTTCTCACTGGTTCATGCTTTGAGTTAGATAAGTTTTATTATATATTTTTTCATACTTCAATTATTCATACTGTAGGTCAGTGTGTGGCTTAATAAACAAACATTCCTCTGAAACTGCTCAGGTATGAGCCAAAAATGAGAGCCAAAAAAGTCCTTCAGGACGCCTGGAGACCTATTACTCATAAGTACATACATTAAACATAAAAGAAAGCCTGTCTCTTTGCAAGCAAAATATTAAGCAATGTACAATATATCTGTGTGTGTTTATGGTTCTGTATGTAGTAATTGCAGTAATTGTTATTGCAAGTGTAGGATTGTCCATTACTCTGGCAATTACAAATTCCAAAATGTACCTTTTTTTTTCCCCCAATAAAGAGGGCTTAGATGAGAACTAACAGAGCTGTTTGGGAAGACTTGCATCAGCATCATCTTTATTTTATACAGTACGTCCTCGTTTCTTTCTTTGACAGTCTAAGGATTCATAACGCATTCTCCCAAAATACAATACCAGAAGGAAGGGTTTTAGAATCATACTACTTGATATATGATATACTGATATACTGCACAGCACAACTGTTAGCATGATACCTGGAATCAGATGTCAAGTATCTTTTTAAAAATCTGCTTGTTTACGTATGTGAATAATCCCAATCATGGAACATGAAGCCATGTGACAAGTTCCAAGATGTACAGTAAATAGGGTTCTTGAAGTTTTGGTAGGTACTGTACCTGATCTCATGAGAAATCTTTAGAGATTTATAGTGCTGGCTGCAAATTATAGAAAGAGTCGCAGAGAAAGAGCAAGTAATGAGTGAGTGGTTTTCCTGTGTGTGTTTAAGAATTTGTTGGATTTATAGGCTGTTTGTGTTGCAGCAGTTCGTGTTGTTTTAGACCTCCAAGTAAGCGACATTGACCATGAACAAACCAATGACAAAGAAAATGATATGTGGGCTTGTTGTAAAGAATGATTTAATTCTACTAAATCAATAAGAAAAATTTATACAGCCTTGGGTTTCCAAAGCCTACCAGGGTTTTACTGAATTTTAAACACGTGGGTTTAAGTTCTAACCCTAACTTTTTACACTGTTGTAAAATTGTGTGACCTGTTACAAATTTGTCTTAGATCATATTAATAAAGATTCGCTTCCGGCGGACAAATACAGCTATAATTTCAGTCTCTACCATAATCCTCTTTGTCAAATACAAGAGAAAAGAATCTATTTATATTAGTTTTGGAGAAAGCTATTCTCCTATATGCATTGTCCTATTAAATCAGTGTGTGTATGACCAAACAATTCCCCCCTCAATGTCAACTCTGCCGTATATCAGGCCAACCCCAGGCCCATGCAAACCCTTCAAACACTGACCACAGCTTGCACTCCCTAGACTCATGTGTCTATCTGACACCTCATGAAAGGGGGCTGTGCTGAGAGATACATCGCTGCGGTTCGCAGAGGTCTGGGAGGCCAATTCCCACAGTCCATCATTCTGACATCTCTCACGTCACCATGGAAACCACGGACACTCTGGAAAATATTCAACATATCGATGCCCTCTACAATCTCCATATAAAATCATTAAAAAAAATGTTCTGGGTCTTTTTTTTTCTTAATATATACAGTAAATAAGAATAGAAGAGTCAGAGATATAGGTTACTTGTTGAGAAGGAGTCAAAACCCTCTCTTCCCACCCAGCTCCTCCACCACACCTCGGCCTCTGGTTCTCCCGCCACACTGTGATTCATGAGAGGCACATAGGCGGATGGGGGGGGGGAGTTCAAGTCTGCCTTAATCTAAACACTGTGAAAATGGAACAGGGGAAAACTGGGCAGAAAGAAAAACAGAAAAGGAGGTTGAGATGCAGAACGCAGAACACAGGAAACTGCTTCAAAAGAATGCAGGTAAATGGCCAGTTCCATAAACACTGGTTTAGGGGTAATTTCTGGAAAGGAAGATACAGGAAAGAAAGTTTCTCTCTGAAAGTAATTCTTATATTTTTTATAGCAGTGTTGGCAAGAATAATCCTCTACTTTAACATGTTTAAATGTATAACAGTTCTCCAAAGCAAAATTGAGGTGAAGTGCTGGTGTTCGCTAGAATTCACGCTAATTTGTCAAAATGGCATCTACACTACAATATATGCACTATAATAGGGTATGCACCAAAATATACGTAGTAAAATATAAAAAGAAGAACAATATTACCTTGTTGTCATCTGGTAGTCTATTTCTCATGAAAGAACCGAACATACACACTATTAGCATGTGTGATTTACCAAGGTATGTGCAATGTAAGTGTTCAAAGTGTGTGTGCGCACTGCCTCATTGCAGACAGTGTTCATATCGATCATGCAGATACTCAAACATATCCCCGAACAAAGGTTGCTGCAGACTCCTGCAAAAGGAGATGATTTGCTTGCATAATGTTGACACAGTACACTACCAGAACAGTCAAATTTCTACACAATAGACAGCATAACTGTGTCACTCAGTGCCATCTTATTAAATCTCTCGTTAAATTGTACGGCGACATTTTTATTATTATTTTTTTATATTCAGTCACCATTCATGACCGTTTCCGTATGAGCGGAAATAATACTCAACTTTGAATACTTTTTTCCTCCATCAAGAGACCCATTTTCAACAACTGCACAACACGACTTCCTTTCCAGTCCTGGGAACACGTGCAGCTGGAGCTATGCCCAGTCGACAAATGCACATGTGTAAGTTTCAGTACTGTATAGTTTGGCGCACACCAAATATACCGTCTTTCTCAGTTAAGTAATTTCATTGGATCTAATGGATATTAGGATTAGCCACAGAAAAATACATCAGAAATTTACATCATACAGGATTAACAAGGATTAACAATGCTCTTAACCCAGCTTTTCACCAGTGCTTGGATACCATCAAGGTAGAAATTCCTCTCAGCAGCCACAGCCATGATTGGACTGTGAAAATGATTTGGAGCAAGGTCAGGACTTGGCCTGGGATTTGGCCATAATTTCCAGCCGAGTTCCTTTAATAATGTGCAAGTGGTGCTGCAAGGATCAGGTGTTCCACTTGCTGAATGTTCACCGGAATGATTGCAGTGGGTGACTCGACCGGTATATTATTCACAATCGTATAGCCTTCTTTAAAACAATTCCCCCAATCAATCAGTCAATGCAGAATCAGCACCCATGCAATCTACTGCAGCCAATCACCGTGAAAGACAATCAAAGTCAATGTCAATTGGTTTTATGGCTTCATTCATGAGAAATTTCATCACAAATCCCAGCCTAACTGGAATCCCTCACATACAGTAGAAAGACATGATATACGACTGTATATAATACCGTTAAAATAAATTGTATTTGTATAGTGCTTGGGTAAGCAAATTAACCCTTTCATGCATGGCATCCATATTTAAGGAATGTTAAGTAAAAAGCAAAACAATCTGCATAAATCAGTTATTATATTAGTAATAAGTGTTTTGAAAGGATCTTCAGTATGTATAAGGGTGTTCTTAAGTTGAAATCTAGTTTATTGTTAAGATCTTTCCACTGAAGAAAGGGTGAGATTTGCAGTGATAGTTTTGCTTGCTGCATCAAAAAAAACAAAAACAACAACACAAAAAAAACACAATACAGGAATCTGGTGTTGATTATTGTGAGCAGATTTGCATATTATTATTGGTCTGGATTCAGAGTTAGCTCAGTGTTTAAGGTTTAAGGACTGCCCTAAGAAGGTTCTAGATTCAAACCCCAGCAACAACAAACTTCTCATTTGAGTAAGGCCCTTAACCCTCAACTACCCGTACAGTATGTATAACGAGATTCAGTGTGAGTCACCATGGATAAAAATGCTGGCCAAATACTGTAAATATAAATAATTTCACTGGAGGTGTAGACAAGTAGCTAGACTCTCATCAGTGTAGATGTACATGCATTGTATATTTTGCTTTGTAAATTCACAGTAGAATTTAGTTCAGACTTCAAAAAACTACTTAATAATAATAATAATAATAATAATAATAATAATAATAATAATAATAATAATAATAATATCTGTATTTTTTATCTTCATTATGGCTGTTTTAGCAAAATGTTATGGTTACACCTGCTGCTAATAATAATAATAATAATAATAATAATAATAATAATAATAATAATAATATCTGTATTTTTATCTTTATTATGGCTGTTTTAGCAGAATGTTATGGTTACATCTGCTAATAATAATAATAATAATAATAATAATAATAATAATAATAATAATAATATCTGTATTTTTATCTTCATTATGGCTGTTTTAGCAGAATTTTATGGTTACATCTGCTAATAATAATAATAATAATAATAATAATAATAATAATAATAATAATAATAATAATAAAAACTGTATTTTTATCTTCATTATGGCTGTTTTAGCAGAATGTTATGGTTACATCCGCTATTATTATTATTATTATTATTATTATTATTATTATTATTATTATTATTATTATCAATGTATGACAGGTTTGATCCTGGGTGCTTGGTGGGTTTTTCCCCCCATAGTCAAAAAATATGCATATTAGGTTAATAGCATAATTCCCAAATTGCCCAAAGTAACTAAATGTTATGTGTGTAAATGTTAACCGGAGGTCCTACAACACTGGTAAAAATGGGATTAAATACACTGGTCACGACTGACCTCCACGGTCCCTAGTGTAGTTTTGTATAGTGTAGTTCTGTGTTGTTTTGATATAGCACCATGGACCTGGATGAATGTTGTTTCACTTCATTGTGCATTATACAAAATGTATCACTGAAATGACAATAAAAGCCACTTTACTTAAGGCTTATTAATTATTATTATTGAAACTGTCCTGCTGAACAGGGTGGCACGATGGTTTAGTGGTTAGCACAGTTGCCCTGCTTCTCCGCAATTAGGGCTTTGGCATCTTTCCTTTGTGTGTGGGTAGCATTCCTTTTTCCCCCTTTGCTTACTCTATCTTCTCCTGGCTTTCTGGTTTCCTGCAACAATCCAAAATGGATGGATGGATCTCCTAATTTTCATTGTGATAGTGTGATCAATTTTGCTGTTTGCACAACCCTCAGAACAGACATGACTATTTTTATTTTTTAAATTTATGGAAACCTGTATATCCAGTATGCCCCAGGTCAATATGAGTGAACAGTTATCAGTTAATAAGAGCCAAGTGCTAATGGTTAAACCCTTCCAGAGCGACATTTAGATTATGAATATTTGCTAGAGGGGGGATTTGGGCACTGTGGTTAAACATTCCCCTTATGCACAGAAGCACTGAATTTTTAACAGTATGAGACCCAAATTAGAAAACTGCCTACTCCACACTTTATGGCTGCGTAGAAAAGTCTCATTTTCTTACTCTAAGTTAGTAGCTTTCTCCTATGAGTGTAAAATGATTGCTTTGGGCTGAAGGACATATGGGATACAGCTCCCAATTAATTCCAATAGCGCTCATAACGAGAAGCCCTGGGAGGAAATGAGGGACGAATCATTAATGAATATATCATCTGTATGAACCTCCCCAGCAGAAAAAAATCTACCCTGAAGTGTTATGTGATTTATTAACATCATAACAAGTGGCCAGACAAATCACAACGGGACCTGGTGTGTGTGTGTGTGTGTGTGTGTGTGTGTGTGTGTGTGTGTGTGTGTGTGTGTGTGTGTGTGTGTGTGTGTGTGTGTGTGTGTGTGTGTGTGTGTGTGTGTGTGTGTGTGTGTGTGTGCGGTTCTGGATGCTTTGTTCCTGGTGCCCTCTGAAAGTGACACGTTTACATTAACAGTCTCGGATTCTACCTTGGTCAACATCAATGTGTTAAAATGTATATTTGTACCTACGATCTGGCCAAGACTCTGTGAGAAGCCAAAGCCCAGAGTGTCTCAACTGCATTTTTTCCCCTCCAAAAACAGTGACATGAAATAAAGACATGCAGCATCCTAAATGGATGCTTAGGGATCTTCTCTCTCTAAAGTACAGAAAATAAAAGTTTGGCTGTGATCCTAGCTTGCTCTGTTTTCACTGTTCTTTCCACTTTTTTTTTTTTCATTTCGAGACAGATCATTTACTGTGTTGTGTCGATATTTATCTATGGGGTATCACATTCTTCCAAAACTGCTGCCATTTTATTACTATCCTAGCACGCAACGCTCCTCAGATTACTGAATTTATGCCCATAAATTAAAATTAATCCAAAATAACATTCATAAATATTCTGATTTATAATGTCATTGGTTCTTGATCTAAAGCATTTGAATTTTAACCAGTATTTTACAGGACATTTTCAATGTCAATAACATACAATAACATAGTAATCGTAAAAAATGTACATAGAATTACAGAATATAAAACTCCATTATTAGGACATTAAACAAATATTTAATAATGTAATTTGAAAGTAAATTATGCATCATAATATTTTTTTAAATAGCATGTTGTAGTTATAAGCATGGTATAATTAATTAGACTCCAGCCTGTTTTTTTTTTTTTTTTTTTTTTTTTTTAAATAAAACATGTACGGATAGATGAACTCTTCTAAAATATTTCTTCTATTATGTCGTTCTTATATTAAGGTCAGGTTGAGAAGTAGTTGAATGACACAGAATATGATTTCCCTTCTTCATGATGTGCAGATGGAGCGGAAACAGACCACACCTATCAGGACAGAAATTGCTCAGCGTATGATAAAGATGATCAGGTCAAATTAACTTTGTATTCATTTTTAGTCAAACTTTCCTTTTAATAGGTTAAATGGAATCATGCCATGCCATTAAAATAAATACCCCTCAATTACCCACACAGAGACACCAATTATGAGTGTATATACGTATATACCAAATATATATCTTGGGAACCTTTACCTACACTTACTCACTTACTGCAGAGGTAGATGGGATTATATATATTCATACATACATACATACATACATACATACATACATACATACATACATAGGACCCCCCCCCCCCTTTGCTATCAAACCAGACATTTAATTCAGACACCTTTCTACGGGAGCCAGCATTAACCTTCCAACAGTTTGAGCTACAATAGCTTTTCTATTGGATCAAACTACACAGACCAGCCTTCAGCTGCCCAACTTTTTACCTTCCTTGGATGACTATTGATAGGTCCTGACCACTGTAGATCAGGAACATCCCACAACAACTATTTTGGAGTTGCTCTGACTCATTTGTCTAGCCATCACAATTTAGCCCTTGTGACAGTTAAAATATCTTGTTAAAATGGTGCCTGGGAGGTGGTGGGATATATTAGGAAACAAGTGAATATTTTGTCCCTGAAGTTGATGTGTTGGAAGCATAAAAAAAATGGGCAAGTGTAAGGATTCGTTCAAGTTTGACAAGAGCCAAACTGTAATGGTTAGACGACTGGATTAGAGCAAGTCCAAAACTGAAGCTCTTATGATATGTTTCTCGTCTGCAGTGGTCAGGACGTACCAGAAGTGGTCCAAGGAAGAAAAAACTGGTGAACCGGCGACAGGGGCATGGGCGGCAAAGGCTCACTGATGCACATTTTGAGCAAAGGCTGGCCCATGTAGTCTGATCAAAGAGGAGAGCAACTGTAGTTTAAATTGCTGAAAAAGTAAAAAAAAAAAAAAAGGGAAAATGCTGGTTCCCAAATAAAGATGCCAGAAAACACTTTTTTTTTACTGTGTTGCAGAAGAGTGGGGGTGTTTGCGGCTACTCAATATATGGTCATAATTTTATGGCTGTTCAGAATATATAAAACAAGAAAACACAAAGTACCAACTTTTATTTATTCCTAAATTCCTCATTCACTGCTGTAAATTCTGACACTGGAGACTGAAATGCTTAATAAAGTCCCCTATAAGAAAACACCTCAGTGATTTCAGTTTTTTTCTTTTTTTCTTTTGATGAATAACAACTTTTTATAAGTTTTAGATTATTTCGATAATGGAGCATCTGAAGGAACAAGCATCGAAGCATCGTATATTAATAAAGCATGTCATTCGAATAACACTTTGAAATTTCTGGCCAAGAGTTGTAGTGGATATATACTGTACGTCTGTGTATACAGTATAACGGCACAGGTAACTCATTAGTGAGTTAGATATGGTACATAAATACAGCTAGTGAAATATGGCACTTTTAATAGTTTAGGATTTAAGTGGATTGGTTTGTGTCTTTCTTTTTATAGCTTGGGGTGTATTTATTTACACTGAATTGTTTTATGTCATATTTGTTCTCTTTTTTCCAAAGCATCACAGCACTGCAGTCATTTAAACAATACAGTAAAGCAGGGGCAGGTCTTTTTATCAACACGAGAGCTTGTAAATTATTATAAAACATAAGCAGGTATGAAAATACTGCATTAAATATATCAGCGTAATGATTATAGAAAATGATTGTAGTTTATGATGTGACAGAAATACCTGGAGACGGTCCTGTTTTCTGTCAACATCCTTAATGCGCTTCATTCCCCCCCTCACTTTAGGTGTGTCTGTGAAAACAACAGAGGAATAAATTTGGAATAATTGCAGCCAAAATGCCTGTTATACTCAGCACTGGCTTCAGGGGAACGAGAAGGCATCCCCCCCCCCCCCTTCTTTTTCTCGCATGTCTCTTGGCTCCGGATCCCTTGTCACTTCGCTGCAGAAGTACTGCCTGTTTAAAACAGCAGTAATTAAATCTCTCTGCTCTCATTAAATATACAGCTGTCTGCAGCGAAGCACCCGGACTCCTCTAAGTGAATGTAAATTTTCATTTCATGGTGAGCTGTAAGGGAACAGGAGCGGAGATTCTGTCTAGCATGCGTTGCTGTCCCATGCTGCAGGAAAATGCTGCTTCCTTATAATAATTGTGCTTTTGTTTCCAGAAGAGCAACGTAAGTGAAAAGACACTGCCATGCTATAACTCGTGCATTAGATACATGGGTGCTGATTCTCATGGAAAAGTATCGCCGTCATTTGTCATGTTAATAGTGGGGAGAAAAAAGGAAAAAAAAAAAAAAAAGTCATTTTGCGCCGAATTCTTAATACCGCTTTTTACAAATCTGAATGGTCGTGCAGTAATCTCCGAGATAAAAACACACAAAAGGTACGGGTAAGGTTAATCACAAACTTAATGAAGTTTCTCCACCAATTGTTCTTCGTTAGTAGAACATGATTATGCTGATTCACCGGATTTCTCCAGGAGGATTATTATTCGCTCGGAATTAAAGGGAATTGTCTGGGAAGGAACGGGCTGAGAATCTAACACTGAAGCTGAAGAGATGTGATTAATGGACTTGTTGAAGAGTTATAGCCACAGGCAAGGTCAGAATGTCTGCAGGCCGTGATTCAATGATACACATTTCAGTCCTAATGAACCTCCAGGCCCACTGTCACAGTGAGAGAGAGAGAGAGAGAGAATATCCATAATGCAGGATTCACGCCTTGGTATAGGAAACTTACTTTAATTAATTGTATCACACTTTTTTTTAGTTAGTTGAGGACACCGAAAGGTTACACAGAAAAATCTAAGCTTCATTAGAATTTATGGTTTGTAATGTTTAAATCCTGAACATCAGAAAAAAACTTGCACTGATTATATATTTGCATGGGGGCTTAGTGGTTAGCACTGTCGACCTCCAGGGTAGAGGGTTCGATTACCACCTTGGGTCGGTGTGCATAGAGTTTGCATGTTCTCCCAATGCTTGTTGGGTTTTCTCCGGGAACTCTGGTTTCCTCCAATAGTTCAGAGACATGCAGATTAGGCTAATTGGCGTTCCAAAATTGCCAATATTGTGTAAAATGAGGGTTTGTGTGTGTGTGTGTGTGTGTGTGTGTGTGTGTGTGTGTGTGTGTGTGTGTGTGTGTGTGTGTGTGTGTGTGTGTGTGTGTGGGTGGGTGTGGCCTGCAGTGGATTGCCACCTTGTCCAGAGTGTCCCCTGTCATAGCATCCAGGCCCCCCGTGACTCATGATGAGTGAGTGAGTGACTGATTCTCATTACCAGAAATAATCACAACATGGTGACAAGAACAGAAAAAAATATTGATAATTCTGAATGTTCAAGAAGCAGATTATCAACACTATTAAAAAATCGTATACACTTCTTTCTCTTTCGATTTCCACTGAAATTAATATTATTGAAACTAATAAACAAACTTTGCACAACACATTCTAAAAGTGTTATCTTCAAATTCTATCCCAAATGGAGTATTAAATGCATTTATGTTGTACAGAAACATGATTAATGGAAGACGCAGCTGTTCAGAAAGGAAATTGTTTAAGATTCATACCCAGTACTTGGAAGGTCTACATGTAAATGTTTTTTTTTTTTTTTTTAATGGTTTTACTTTCCACCTCAGAGAATTATTATGGAATACATAAATAATATTAAAACAAATATATTTAATTCAGATGTAGTTTCTCATGACATAATGAGAGAGAAAAAAAAACACCTATTACATTACAATGTCGTCAAGATCATTTTCCTCTCATCTTACAACAAATGACTCGAAAGGATCTAAATTACAGAGTCTAAGCGTGTTATTAAGAAACAACAAAGCTGTGAAGGAGGACCACGTGGGAGAGCTTTTAAAGGGTTTACCACAGAGACCATCAGTCCCTTAACATCTCTCAGTGTTATTGACAGATGAAGGAATTTCAAAAGAAGAGCACAAATGATGGATGTAACACATCCCTAAGGTGTGGCCAAAACACACACACACACACACACACACACACACACACACACACACACACACACACACACACACACACACACACACACACACACACAAAGCACACAAAGCACACTTTAACACGACGGAGCAAAGTGCTTGTCAATACAATCAACATCAAGTTTTCGTCAGAACATCTCAAGTGTTTCAAACGATCATTCATGAGTGACATTTAGGTGTAAAGCCAGAAGACTAATAAAAAGAACAGATACATCCTGAAATGTGAAGTTTTTTTTTATGAACTAGAAGAAACACTGATGATGTACAAGGAGCATTCGGGACTTTTGATTTGGCAGGAAAAACAGAAGATGGTTGTGAGAGTTAAAAACTCTTTTTGTTTCTCCATATTTCTCCCCCTGCTATACTAATGCACTTATTCCAGCATTTCACTAGTACTTAGATATCATCAAGGCAGAAAGTTTAATCAGTACACCAGTGATGTGATCGGATTGCCTGCTTCACATCTGAAACACTGCCGTCCCAGGGACTCCTTTAAACATGTGCAAATGGCTAGGAGTTTAGAACTGTATGTATGGGGGTTGTTTGGGATCATCAAGCATCATATGTGCATAGAAATCTCTAAAATAATGTCATGCTAACCAGAAATGATAAGGAGTGACATGTTTCCCTAAAGGACTGCCGGGACACTTCTGGGAGTTGCAACATTTTAGGCAATGTTTTAAGGTTCGAGGATAAACATTGCTATATATAGGGGAAAGACTGAGTGGGTGCCCAAGTGTAGGAATTTTCAAATTAATCCTTAGTGCTCTAGAATCTATTTCCTCAGGCTGTTCCTGAAACTCACAGAAGCGTTTCTGTCATTCAACCATGATGCTGTATGTATTTATTTATTTATATACTTATTTATATATTTCTCTCTCTCTCGCTCTGTTAGCTGGATTTAAAACTTTCCGCAATGAGGACGATAACAAATTTGACATTTCTTATGCACAGTGTGTGTGTGTGTGTGTGTGTGTGTGTGTGTGTGTGTGTGTGTGTGTGTGTGTGCGTGTACACGTGTATCTACACACCTAAACTAAATTAATCATGATGTCTCAATCGGTAGATGGAAACAATTTTAAAATCATCTTTGCGTCAACTTTCTTATTAAAAGTATCCGGTGGAAAATAATAATAAAAAAGATACATCAAAGCACATTTTAATTCATCGCCATTCACATGGCTACAAACTACATTTCCGCTCCAGTACTTTTTTAGGCCACAATGTTAACAAAGGATGTCGCAAAAGAATGAATCTGTGCACTGAGAGCACTCAGCATGGAAGCTCAAGTCCATCAACAGAGTGCTCCTTATAGCGCTCACTGATCAGCCTTTCCCTGGATAGAGGATGTTATGTCTACTGCAGTGTCTAGGAAGTTTTTTTTTTTTTTTTGTCTTTTCCAGGCTGATAAAGAACTGGATGTCATGTTCAAATCCAGCATCCTGAAAATAAGTCTGAATTGTCCTTTTAGATGTTGGTGTGTGTCGAGTTGAATGGCATAGCATTTCATTTGGCACGGGAAGTGCTTTTGCAGTTAATTTGACAAATGGTAGTTATTTAATTTAGCTTTAATTGGAATTGAGTTGCAGTAAGGGGGGGGGGGGGGGAACAGTTCCAGACACATATCATTTCATTTTAATCTCATCAAGGAGACCAAATTTATTCCAACACATCAATATAGACATAGCGGTCTAAACTAGGCTTATTCACACCATGTTTCCTTATTTGCCTCTTTTTTTTCTTTTCCCCTCCTTCTATCTGTCTGCTTTACTACCACACCGTCCTGAGGAAAGCATGTATTCTTTCATGTCGTGTGGTGAACAAGGTGCCATGCAGGCTCACAGAGGCCTATTCATTATGCGTTTCATCACGTCTACACCCTGCCCCCATACACACAGTTTCGGAGTCTTCTGAACTCCCGAACATCGTCCCCCGTCAAACGAAACTAGCCACGAGCCAAACTGGAGCCAGACTTGAGAAAGAAAATGAGGCACCAGTGACTGCACCCAACTGGTTGCCGTCATAAAGTTTATTATGCAATGACTACATATAATGGTACCACAAGGATCTTTCTGTAACCCCTGGTGCAAAGAAGACGTGTAAGAATTGCAATATAATAATTGCAGTGTCCGTGTGATTAGATTAGATGATATTAGATTAGATCTAGCCCTAATAATGCCACTCTTTGATCATTCTTTCCACTAAAATGGGAGGTTCCTCCAGACAAAACCAGCTGCAGGAAGTCTAAAAAAGGAAATGAAAAGCCCTTTTAAATAAAAAGGGAATGGGTGAATAATCATCTTCTTATCTCCTTCTCAGGTGGCTTCGGGTGGGGATCTAAAAACAGGTGCCAGGTGTTTATAAAAAGGAGCAAGAAAGGAGAAGGCGACTCAGTGGGGTGATCTTTCCTGCGCCGGGGCTTTGAGTGAAGCACCATAACACTCTCATTATGGTTACAAGGGGAAAAACAGCCATAACAAAAATGACGAACAAGCTTTGATGGCCCAACTGTCTATGCGCGTCAGATGTTTAGGCTTTGATGAGTTAATCTCGTGCTAAACTAAAGTGAAGAAATTTTGTGTCGTGTGATCTACAGTACAGTGTTGAGTTGTCTAGAGGACCTATACATTAAAACTCAGTTGTGATTACTTGTGAGGTCATGTAAGAGTAAAAGGCCGTTGCATCATTCAGTAGTGTTGAGTGCTAGGATGTGTGTGTGCTCTGTTTTGATTGGGATGTCACCGGAGCGCTATCTGTTAAAGCTGGAAATCAGCCTTTTAACCTCTGCTTCGTTTCATTTAACCTTGCCGGCATTACTTCATTCTCAGCACTGGACCTTTCAGCACATTCAGGAAGGATTGATAGGGTCTTTATTTGGTCACTCGCTTTCTTCCATCCATCTGTTCCTTCCAGCAATTGAGAAAAAATAATGCTTGGTTAAGGGCAATAAGGCGCGAATAGAAGAACGTGGTGAAGAAAAAAATTATCCAAACAAATCTCTATATATCCTCATCCCATCTGGACTTCTAGCGGGTTTCTGCATCATTCAGCTCCAGCCTTACAATAACACTGGAGGCTTCTGTGTTATTTTCAGCTTTCCCAGATTTTCCTCATGGGAGAAGTTACATCTTCGCTTCAGTTTTCTTCCTATACCGTACTTGTAAATTTGCTGCCCTAGCTAGGATATTTCTTTATCAAAACACAGTCAGATTTGTAAAATTGCTAAAGATTATTTCAAGATCAGTTTTCTCATTGTCCCAGATGTTAAACAGAATAGGAGAAAAAAGTTTTGGCCTGCCAAACAAAAAAAAAAAAGAAAAGAAAAGAAAAAACACTGTAAATGGATGGCTGCTGGTTGGGTCAATCAGCTCTGAACTTGTATTGTCATTAACAATAGAGTTGCCCAAAGATGACAGTTAATACAGTGGATTCATCCAAAGATGACCTGCTCTCTACTGAGGAACATAGATGATCCTTTTAGGTAGTGAATAGAAGCAGAAATGTGAGCTTTGCATCTTGTCAAAGCATCATCACCCAGGTGCGCCAACAAAAGCTTCACCAGGTCCGTGCAGTGACCCAGAAAGCAGGTCTGCTAAAATGTCAATTTAAATTCCTCTTTAACATGTTAGGGTGAAAGCGAAAAAAGAGGATAGGAACATTACAATAACATTGTGCGGTGCGTGTTTTTGAAAATGGGACGGATGCGTAGCAACCGGTAACTGCGAAAGAAGGTGAGTCATACAACAAGACAACAATGATGAAGCAGTAATACATGATATCATTGAATAAAACAAAAATAAAATTCAATACGCATGAACAGAAATATACAAATTATATTACAATCAACATTTAACAACTAATCGTAACAAATTTGACATTGATTGTAATCAATAAGTACAATATTTTGTTGTTTGGTTTTTACAAAGTAAAATACAAGATAAAGTGCATAGCATTTTAGAGTCATTTTGCCCGTAGTGTGTTTGCCACTAAGGACTCGAGAAAAGTGATCAGGTATGCCGAGCACAACACCAGGACTAAATTGCCTGTTGTACAAGACATTTACATCAGTCTGTGCAGGTTCAGGGGACAACGTGTTATTAAACACACTCATCACCCAAATCATGAACAGTAATCTTGCCAGAGTCTCCGGTCACTTAGGACATGAACTGAAGGACTGAATAGTAGCTTTTTTTTTAACCAGGCTATATGGCCATTAAATACACAACCATACCATTGCAATAAATGGTAGAATTAAGCACACAGTCATACAGTCACTTTACTACACCATAATAATAAAGCTTAGTCTGTATATTTGCACATTCATCGTATATTACAGCCTGTATATTTGCACAGTATAGCTTGTACATAAAGTTGTAAATATTTATTCTTAGTAGAGTGTTTTTTTTTTCTTTTTTGCAAAATCTTTAAATTTAATCTGTACAGACTGGAGTTGTTGCAATTGCCATTTACTACTCCTATACTTCATACAACTATGTACGTGACAAATATACATACAGCTGTTTACCCAGCTGTTCATATACAGGCTGTATATAGGCATGTCATACCCGTGGAGCGTTCATGTCAACCCAGGACATTAGATTGTGCAGAATAACAGAACACAGTTAAAGTCCCTTTATTTCTCTATATAATCTCCTGCTACACTAATGCACTTATCCCAATGTTTCACTAATGTTTGGATGAGTCAAGGTACCACAGACAGATGCTCCCAGATTACCTGCAAGTTGGTAACAAGAAGTCTCATTAGTGTACTGTGCTTGAAGACTTCTGGAAATGGCAGTTGGTTGTACAGTACAGACCAAAAGTTTGGACACACCTTCTCATTCAAAGAGTTTGAATTTGTATTATGGCAAGAAAAAAGCAGCTAAGTGAAGAAAATCGAGTGGCCATCATTACTTTAAGAAATGAAGGTCAGTCAGTCCGAAAAATTGGAAAAACTTTGAAAGTGTCCCCAAGTACAGTCACAAAAACCATCAAGCGCTACAAAGAAACCGGCTCACATGCGGACCGGCCCAGGAAAGGAAGACCGAGAGTCGCCTCTGCTGCGGAGGATAAGTTCATCCGAGTCACCAGCCTCAGAAATCGCAGGTTAACAGCAGCTCAGATCAGAGAGCAGGTCAATGCCACACAGAGTTCTAGCAGCAGACACGTCTCTAGAACAACTGTTAAGAGGAGACTGTGTGAATCAGGCCTTCTTGGTAGAATATCTGCTAGGAAACCACTGCTAAGGACAGGCAACAAGCAGAAGAGACGCGTTTGGGCTAAAGAACACAAGAAAGAACACAATAAAGAAAACTCTTTAAATGAGAAGGTGTGTCCAAACTTTTGGTCTGTACTGTATGCCTTCATTTATGAGTCTCTGAATTGAATACCTCTGATAGTTAGCAACAGTACCAATAATGTATATATTCATATACACTACCGCTCAAAAGTTTGGGATTACTTTGTGCCATGGTCGTTCCTGCTTTTCATTTCTTTCTACACTATAATGCAATTCTAAAGGTGTCCAAAATATGTAATAATCTCCTTTGAACAGTTGATATTGAGATGTTTCTGCTACTTATGATCTGTAAATCCTTCATAACGACTCTAATCTGAGGTGCTGTTTCTTAATTAGTTATTTCTGAGACTGGTGACTCTAAATGAACTTCTTGGCAGCAGAGGTGAGTTTTGGTCTTGTTTTCCTGGGAAGGTCTTCATGAGAGCCAGTTTCATCATGGTGCTTGATGGGTTTTGCAAATGCACTTCACACAATACTGACCTTCATGTCTTAAAATAACAACGAAATGTTGTTGTTATTTTTGCATAATTATCTAATTCCATATGTTTTATTTCATAGTTTTGAAATCCCCAGTATTGTTGTAAGATGTGGAAAATAAATCACTAAAAAAAAAAAAAAAAAAAAAAACAAGAAATTTGCAAGTGATCCCAAACTTCTGGGCGGTAGTGTATTTAGCTACAGTATCAATCAAGTAGGTAAATATATCATTAGCTACAGTGCTAATTGTGTATGTAATCATTTAATTAACTATAGTACAAGACTGTTCAGAAAATCTTTTAATTAATATTTAATTATTTACTTGCTTTGTGAAACCCAAAGAAAACTACTGGTTGACTTTATACTTGTGGGTGTGAATTTTATTTTAGCAAAAGTCCAAAAACAATGGTAAATTGAGAATGCCCGTTTATTATGGTAAAATAAAATCCATCAATGTGTATATTTATTTCGTAACATTGGCCAAGCTTAAACTGTTAAATAATTACATAGAACTTTTAAAGCCAAATAGGAAAAGACGTGGGAAATATTACTGTAAGTACCCCCATGATTCAATGGCTTGATGATCCACCTTTAGTAGGAATAATTTGGTTGACTTTATCAGTCTCTCACATCATTGTTGAGAATTTTTGGACCATTTTTGTTTACAATATTGCATCAATTCATTCAGGTTGTTGGGCATTCACTTACGCACGGCTCTGTTAAAGTCCCACTATGGCATTCCAGTTGAGTTGAGGTCTGGACGTTGACTAGGTCATTCTATAACCTTAATTCTTTTATTTTACAGACATTCTGATGTAGATTTACTGGTTTGCTTCGGGTCATTGTCCTGTTGCATAACCCAATTCGACCAAGCTTTAGTTTTCAGACAGATAGCCTCACATTTGCCTCTAGAATACTCTAGTACTACAGAGGAATTCATGGTAGACTCCTTCACCCCTTTGCTACTGTACTTGACAGTGCATATGAGGGGTTTCTGCTGAAATGCTGTTTGGGTTTCACCAAAATTCACTTTTTTGAGGCATTGAGGGTAAACAACTCTACTTTGTTCTCATTTGTCCATAGAGCATTATTCCAGAAGTATTGTGCCTTGTTCAGATGCAGGTGTATGAACTTCAGTCATGCTTTCATGTGCTTTTCAGACAAAAAAGCTTTCTCCTGCCAACCCTTCTAAACAAACCATACTTGTTCAGTCTTCCTCTAATTGTACTGTCATGGATTGTAACATTTTGCATGATTGGTGAGGATTGTAGGGTCTGAGATGTAGCTCTTTTTTTTTTTTTTTTGTATTTCCCTGAGCATTACATGATCTGACCTTGCACTTGACAATACTGATCCACAGTCCAGAACGACTGAACGTCGCATCTTAAAATAACAATTGAGTTGGTTGTTGTTGTTACTTAATTACCTAATTCCACATGTGTGGAAATTAGGAGTGATCAAACTTTTGACTAGTACCGTGTGTGTGTGTGTGTGTGTGTGTGTGTGTGTGTGTGTGTGTGTGTGTGTGTGTGTGTGTGTGTGTGTGTGTGTGTGTGTGTGTGTGTGTGTGTGTGTGTGTGTGTGTGTGTGTGTGTGTGTGTGTGTGTGTAGTGGACTACGGGCAGGAGGCAGGATACACTAAGCCACCATGCGCCATATATTAATGCAAAATGCTTTGGCTTTTAAGCCCTACTCTAGCTGAATGAAAGATTTTTTTTTTCTTCAGCAGAGATGAGATTGACAGGATCAAGACACAAGCAGCTTTCCATTCTGTTTATTGACCTTGGCTAATCTTGATGCCATGGAGAAATCCTATAGCAGCAGACATTTTGACCTCAATATGTATGCATAAGGTGTCACACTTCAGTCCTTCTGTCTGTCTCTGTCTTTTTTCCCCCCATCCCTCTGGTGGCTGGTGGCCAAGCCAACTGGTCTGGAAAAGGCAGGATTTGTTGGTATGGAGAGGTGACAGGAGCCAGAATCAACATAGGTTGTGCCTTCCTTCGGGAGTGTTGCTGCAAATTGGTCGAGTGAAAGAAATGCCTTGGCCAACTGATGCCCAGAGCCATGCTGAAGCCCTCTACTCAGGATGAAACCAGAGAAGCCTGGGGCTCAGCTATGTTCAAACACACAGACATGAAGCAGTATGGGAATTTAACTGAGCATTAAAACTGATCCATTTCCTGGGTAAACAGGCAGCTGGTCAAAGAGATTTATTTTTTTCTCTCCCTTTAGAGTGTGCAAAAAAGTGAGAGGTTGTGTTAGTGGTTTTCCTCTGCATAGCTGCAGTCAGTGAGCCTGAGCCAACTGGAGACCACAGTCACATTAAGGAAAGTGAAACAGCATTTCCTAACGGTGTTGGGTAAACACACATTTCAACATTTTTTCCTTGTTTTTCTGAAGACCTCAGCTCACTTATGTCCTGGGTTTTATTTATTCTGAATATTTGAATCTGTCCTGAGCTTGAATTAATGTTTGTGTTGAACATGTTCTCTATGTCAGTGTGATGCTCCTACAGAACAGTTTTCAACCTCATCTACATCACTTGAGTCTTGAGTGAAAGGCTTTTTTTTTTTTTTAATCTTGGTTAAGCATTTTTTTAAACAGCTTTAATGCTAATTTGTTAGCATTTCTCAAAATACAAGGGGTGTTCAAGTCAAACTGGGATTCGAAATGTACAGAATGACAGAACACAGTTATGAGAGTTAAAACTCCCTCTCTAAAATCAAAAAAAAAAATACAATAATGCATGTTTCACTAGTGCTTAGATACCATCAAGGTAGAAAGTTTCATCAGCATGCCCTAGCCATGATCAGTCTGCCTGCTTAACATCTGAAAAACTGGCCTCCCAGGAACTCCTTTAATGGTCCAAACTTATGGAAATGGCTTGTAGTTATGCTTATATTCACTAGAACAAATGCCAGTTTGGCTTAAGCAAAGCACCTCTTGTATAAAGGTACACAGGAGGAATAAATGAATGCAGTAAATGAATCATGCCAGGTTCGTAGGCAACCACTTACTAAACTACCCCTTGAATTTAAAACCTTCCAATTATGTGACTGTTATCATGTGTTCAAAGGGATCCCAGTCAAAACACACCTCCAATTTTAACCTGTGAAGCTTTCTGGTAAATGTGTGTGTGTTTGTATCTATGTTTATTTCCATTTTTCCCCCAGTTTCATCCAAGTTTTGTGTGGTGCCCTCTTCACACGTTATTCACACCCTTGCCAAGGGTTTCCGGGAATAGACTCTGGATCCATCATGATCTTAACCGAGATGAAAGCAGTTACTAAAGATGAGTGAATGAATAAATACTACAGATGCCATGCAGCCTGTTTTGCATTATAAAAGAAACAGTGATAGAAAGTGCTGATGGTACCTCTTTGAGTAATCACCTGTAGTTTTCATAATTAATAACTATGAATAGGAATGTGATTTAGTTTTTTTGCATAACCTTATCTTTTTATTTACGGATAGTCCTAAAAGGTCAAAAGCATCCGGTCATGTTAAATATTCTTTAAATTAGCTTTGTGGATAGCCACCATGAAGACATCACAGAGGGCCTCTCTGAACGGAAACTATGGATATGTATCATTACACGCTTCACTTCAAACACTGCTTCATGCTCAATCACACCTTGTTTGAAGCTGTGGTGTTTGATCCAGATGTGTTTGATGCTTTTAGGTTTGAGGGGGATAAGCAAAAGTAGAACCTTGCTTTATTTCACTTGCATGACTTTTTTTTTTTTTTTTTGCATGTCACACCAAGCCATAGTCGGGGGATTTACATAAAAACCCAGACAATGGACAGGAAATTTTGTTATAAAGTGTATATTTTTAAAAGGACTCCTTTAGGTTGAAAGACTTCCATAATGACATTTTAAAATACTAGCGGTTGCATGCCTGGTGTGATCAGTTAAGAGGCTGAATGATGAGATGAGATAAGATACAAGGTGGTGAGATGAGAACATGTATGCAAAGGATATGATATGATACATTATTCTGTCTCACGCATATGTCAGTGCAGTCCATGCTCAAGTACAAATCAAGCGTTTCATCCTCATTACCTTTTCAACATGACTTGGTAGTAAGAAATATAGAGTAACATACAATAAACCAATAATTCTAATTGTTTCCAGTGGAAAGACAAACCAAGATGAAAAACATATATGGTAGGTGCTGGGCATAAAGACTCCTTTTTACTTCACACTTGGGCTGAAGTAAGTCAGACGTAGAGATGATCTCAGCTCAGACAGACGCATTAAAGATAAGCCACAATGTTCCCTGCAATGTTCCTATGCATGCAAATCTGCACAGACTTGCCAAACACATACACGACAACTCAAGGCAGGCTTTCTGTGCTAGCTGATTTTTTTTCCATGACTCACAATGCAACAGACAATAGAAAGCAATCCATCAGATATTTCAGTAAGACAATGAAAACCTATTATAAAATCTAAAAAGTTAATGTCTGGTTCATTGTGTCAGCATGAAATGATGATTGTAACATAAATCAAGACAATCAGACACCGGATTTTATGTTTACTGCTGAAACAGTGAGAGACTGTTCACATGTTCTAGTGGGACTAATATCACAAAATAATGAGCAAAATATTGCTCACTGAGATTTGTAAAATACAATCCATATGCAAAATGCAATTATAATTATTTTTTTCTATGCAAAAAAAGGAAGAAAAATGCATAATTCTCAAAACCTACAGATTCTCAGCATATATAAAGAGCATAATACAGTGCAAATACTGTATGATCCCTTAGATCTGTAGATGTATTTAGGACAAGTCTGATACAATTAAGGTATTTCTAAAAAATACAGTTCTGTGTAAATTTCTTATACTTCTTATAAAATGAAATGAAGTTATATCCTATGAATTTAAAATGGCAAAAATGGAAACAAAACTGTGAGAGGCTACAAAGTGGATCAAGATACAAAAGAAAAAATTAGTTACTGTAAAAATCTGAGCAGCAACTTCATTTCCCCTCTTGTCTTTGATTTTTTTTTTTTTTTAGTTTTTTTCATGCTTGAGTGATTTCAGAGGTTACTGCGTGGCTTAACATACAATGAAATGAAATAAATAAATGAATAAATAAATAAATAAATAAATAAATAAATAAATAAATACTGCTCTGGTAAAGGGTTTGGACTGAAAATGAGAGACAAAAACTTCCCTAAAAAGGAGATCCAAAAAGGTCCTTCAGGAAGCCTGGCAAACTATTCCTCGAGACTACATAAAAAAGAGAAAAAATCTTTGGAAGCAAACTATGAAAAAATAAACTTTTTTTTACAGTATTGTACAGTAGTCAGGCATAACATTCATATACACAATTCACCAATTAGGCATTAAGCCAGGAGATACAACAAAGTGTTGGCTGTTAGCTAGAACTGATTTGATGAATTCAGCAGCGTCACTGGCAGCTTTCTGTTTTATATGATGAGGTATTTCTTGATCAGCCAATCCCTTTGGTGGATGTGGTTCTTGTATTTAAAAACATGTAGTAAACTGAGAGAAGGAGCGAGGAAGAGAGACACAAAGAAAGCTACAAGTATGTCCATGGACCAAAGAAGCCAACATTACAATAACTTCCAAACTCAGGTTGGCATAGTGTTGTCTCAACAATGAATTCTTGCATATTAAATCTGCATACAATCTAAAAAGAAAGTTTCATTTTTTTAAAAATAATAATGATGACAAACAGGCAACCCATAGCTGGAAGAACAGGAAAACAATAAAAGCTATTAAAAAAAATAAATAAATACAGATGGATGGATTAGTTCCAGTTCCACAAAAAAATAAATAAATAAATAAATAAAAATAGAGGCAGTGAACCAAGCAGCATCACTGATCTGAACTCTTATAAATCTCCATACTCTAGAGCAAAGCTCTTTAGGACGACCTTCTAGCATTCCATATGATGTAGAGACTCAACTGGTATTCATTCTCATATTCCACTTTTAAACAGTCAGTTTTGCTGATCTTTACTGATTTATAAACTGGAACCAATCAGATGTCCTCCCAACTATCACCTACCTCAAATATTTTCCTAATAGAAATGTCTTGATTTATCGTGTAATAGACAGTGCTTGCTTTCCAACATCTGCAAAGACACTTTGACAACATCATCAGGGGAGAAAAAAGACACACAGCTGCAAAAGTCAACATGGTGACCTTAAGCATCCCGAGTCATATAGATGGAGGCTCATTCTGTATAATGCACCTCTATTTGCCCTTAAAACAGCAGTGCTACATTTCATTGGAAATGTAATACATAAGCAAAGAGCTTTTCCTGTCTTCCAGGCAGGGCCTGCTCTCCACGGCTTCTCAGCCGGCTTCAAAGAGCAGGTATCCCACAATGCCCCAGGGGACCCATGATTGAAAGCTTCGGAGGATGGACTGACTGCCAAAAAATCTTATAAAGAATGTAACAGAAGATACATACATTATTCAGATTAAATTTTAATGCCCACAGTACATCTACCCACAGGGATGATGTTGGGGAGAAGGTTATAGAAAACTAGCAGGAAGAGTTGTTTTGGATGATTTCATGGCCCTTGTTGAGGAGTGAGGAATGACTAAAATATTGGTGGCATCGTACGATCCAATAAGTGCCGTCAAGTTTTTCCTTTTAAATATGGAAATCAGGGAGGCGGAGGATGAGAGGACGCAGAGACCTTGCTGAGTCCAAAGGTGCTCCAACACACTTCTGAATGACTTTCTAAGTCCCACTGGCAGATAGCGGAAAGAAATTCAGGCTGATTTGAATGGATTTCATTTCTGCAGATTAGGTGTGACAACTTCAAATATTCAACCATAAAAAAGGCTTGAGCGATTTGCCATCCAGCGGGAGGTTTCCAGATGTCAGAGCACCAGGCGATTAGCATAGCACACACTCACACACACACACACACACACACA
>JAAGKR010007442.1:0-36731 GCA_011419295.1 Clarias macrocephalus | reverse complement strand
TGTGAGAGAGAGTCGGTACTGAAACTTGACTGCAGTATAAGTATTAGTGTCTGACACTCACTTATGCTACATTAACAGTGTATTAACCACACTGGAGGGTTTTCAAGCATGAACAGCTGGATTTAGGTTCTAACTTTGACTATAGTAGGTTTCTGGTACAGCGCAGAATTCATGGTTTCATCAATTATGGCAAGTCTTCCAGGCCCTGAAGCTGCAGAGCCCCAGATCATCACATCTTCACCATGTTTCACTGTTGGTACGATGTTCTTTGTATGAAACGCTGTGTTACACCAGGTGGAACAGGACACGCACCTTCCAAAATTGTTTTGTTGTTATGTTTCAACTTTTGTCTCTTCAGTCCACAGAATATTTGCCCAAAGGTCTTGGTGGTAATCAAGATGTGTTTTGGCAAATGTGAGACGAGCCTTTGTGTTCTTTTTGGTCAGCAGTGACTTTCGCCTGCGAACTCTCCCATGGACGCCGTTTCTCTTTCTTATTGTTGAATCACGGTTACGTGTCAATCTGTTCTTGAATTTCTTTAGATGGTGGAATAATGTGTTGTTGTTTTTTTTTAGATCATTTAGGACACTTCACTTTGCCAGACAGGTTCCATTTAAGTGACTTCAACGGGTCTGGCAGTAATCAGGCCTGGGTGTGGCAAGTTAAATTGAACAGTTTTCAAAAAAAAAAAAAAAAAATTAATTGGTTAATCACAGTTCATTCATGATTCAACAATTTGGGAGCTGCAATAACTGTATCACAGCAGGTGAACTGGTGTGTGTGTGTGTGTGTGTGTGTGTGTGTGTGTGTAAGTCATCCTACATAGTAGACTCCTCCCCCCATCTACAATTACTTTCAAAGTTTTACTTTATATTTTATATTAATCGTTTTTATATGAATATTTTTGGGTTGTGGAATGAATATATAATACTAATGCATGCCAGACTTTTCAGATTTTTATTTGTAGAATATTTTGAAAACCATTTATATATCATATATATTAAGTTAAATTTCTTCTACAGAACCTTAAAGCTTAGTAAAAGCTTACAAAATGTACAAAAATATTTGGAGAAGGAAAAATCCATGACATGGAATGAATAAAAAAATTAGGGCTGAACCTAATGAATATTTTTTTAATCAATTGTTATTGATTGTGTCGATTGTTTTTTTTTTTAATTGATTGTTTGATCTATTCCCCCCCCCCCGCCGCCCCCAAGTCCAAGCTGAGTGTGAAAGTGAAATAAATCTTACTGTATGATAAGCGTATCAGCATAAGGTGTGTAACGTTTTGTGTAACCTCTATATTTTGAATGCCTTCGTGGTGGTTTGATGATATTTTCATATTGAAAATATTATTTATTAACATAAGAATTAAATAAAATTGTTTTGTTTTAAAAGTATGTGTTCATATTGACACAGATGCTTTTTTCACATGGTTTCGTATCACCCTGCCCACTCCTCCCTGAACACGCACCTGATCCAGTGCAGAACCTGATTTTCAAGCTCTTTGACGAGCTGATCAGGTGTGTTTGAAGGGTAAGAAAACTTTGAAGTGATTACAGTATAGACAAACGCCACACAAATCAATGAGCAGTAGAATAAAGATAATGAGAAAGTATCAAAGTTCTAGCAAGTTCTAGGAATATTAGCTGCGTACTTTGGGGAGCCCTAACACCAACCCGGACCTTATCAACACCTTACATAATGGATCACATAAAAGCAATACAAGAACTTGCGAATTGACTACTGAGTCTGGGGAACAAAGGGACTTGGGAATATAGAGCTCAGAGGATGAACGTTTACAGGGTCATTGATTTGTGGATACTTAAAAATGTAGAGATTTGAAAATATATTTAATTTTTTTAAAATATAAAAATATTGAATATTATTTGAAATAATTGAAATAATTCTCATTTTGGGTTATTACAATGATGGTCAATTATTTCCTTATTATTATTTGCTTATTATTAAGTGTACAAAATTCTAAGCTAAACAGTAAACAAATTATTTTTGTATATATAAATATAAATATACATACACAGACCCATTACTTCAGATTTTCATAGATTTTTTTTAAACACGCAGCCTATTAAGGTCAAGGTAAATAAAACCATCACTTAAACCGAATAATAGTGTGTAAATATCATAAAATATACACAGAATACATATTTTTACCACAATAAATAAAGGCATTTTATTCTTTTATTGCATTATCTTTCATTTGAAGGAATAAACCTGATAAAACACTCATGTATTCTATTAATACAGTACAGTACAGTACATGGCCTTCAAAAAAATGTTCCAGGTGGGCGGAGCTTGCTGCAGAAGCCTACCTCCAAAACAAACACTTTAGGCATTTTTCGGGTGGGGTTTGGAGAAGGTGGAGGAGGTTAATAGACACAACCAGTGCACTCAGATCTTCATGTCTGGGCTGAGCATGTCCAGAGTCTGTCCCAGGATGCATCTTTCTGGAGTGATTCCTCTACTTTTATTGCTTTTTCCAAACATCACGACTCACAGTGTCTCCAGAGAGAGGTAAGAACCTCCAACAGTTCGCATCATTTGCGTATTTAGAGAAGAATAATGCATTTGATGTGTTTCATTCAGTCTGTACGAATAACTTTAATTGGATCCTAAGATGGTCGTCTCAGTGACCTGATGTGGTATAATCCCGCTTCACTGTATACGAAGGACTGATCGTCACTTGGATCTGAGTTATTGAATATTTAATTATTATAGTGCACAATACGACAGAGGAAATGTAACTTATATTATGTTATAATTGTTGTTTAAGTTTAGTTTCCATGCATTTACAAAAAGATTTAACATGATGTCGTGTCTCTCACATGTTTGCTTAAACAGAAATGGTATGTGATAAGCTTATTTCATTTATTTTGTTGTATTTGTTCACATTTCATTTGAATTATTATTTATCAGATGTACTGATGTAACTTTTTTTTTGTGATTTTTTTATTCAAGATTATCAACCGCTATAGTTGAATCCACTTTGAGTGATTGTCGTGTAACCTGCTAAGCCGTGAAACACAATAATTAAAAGTGATTCCGGAGTTGATCCTCGTGTCCCCTGTAGTTGGCTAATGGCTTCAAGTTTGAAGCAGAAGTTGATGTGCAAATTCCCAGATAACTCGACACACATGCGGGGGCACAGAGCCGCTTCTTACACTTCTTACAATGTTTTTTTTTTTTTTTTTTTTTCAAATTAATTTATGCAAAAAAAAGATATGTTTTAATCTTACAGTATATATACATATACAAATCGTCAGAACCACATGATCACTGAATTGACATTGTTGGGCCCCTGAGCGAGGCCCTTAACTCTCATCGGCAGATAAAAATGTAAGATGCCATAAATGTAAATGGCCTTCAGTAACCAGGGTAAGGATCTATCCAATGATGGGAACTTCCAAGCACTTTAGGGCAGGGGTGGCTCAGATGGTTAAGGCTGTGGGTTATGGCCCGGTAGGTTGTTGGTTCAAGCCCCAGTGCTGACAAGCTGGCACTGTTGAGTGAGGGCTCTTAACCCTATCTGCTCCAGGGGTGCTGTAACCTGGCTGACCCTGTGATCTGACCCCAGCGTCCTAACTGGGATATGCGAAAAAATCTTTTCACAAATTGCATGTGACAAATTATTATTATTAAATACAAAATAAACTCCTGTTAATCTCCTGTTATACTGAACTACCAGTCTCACACAGTATGAGTGCAGATCAATCCCTGCTCTCCGTTATCACCCAGATGAGGATGGGTTCCCTGTTGAGTCCGGTTCCTCTCAAGGTTCCTTCCTATCACCATCTCAGGGAGTTTTTCCTTGCCACCGTCGCCCTCGGCTCGTTCATCAGGGACCATCTCATCATTTTGATTCATACATGTTCCCATCTCATACAAACTTATATAATTCTTTTGATTATGTGAAGCTGCATTGTGACAATGACAATTGTTAAAAGCTCTATACAAATAAAATTGAATTGAATTGAAATTACGTGCATAGTTAAACTTGTTTTAAAACCACTTAAAACTCATATTTATCCACATTATGTTTATTTTGACCGGTACAATTGTTTGTTTCATTGCTTTTATCTTTTACTCCTACACTAGGGCTTGTGCACTGACAGAAATAAAAAGAGGTTGGAGCTATAGTTCTATTGTTACAAGATAACAAAGGAAACTGGCAGGATCAGTAACACACACTGTTTTTAAGTCGACAATAAAATTCATTTTGCTTCCCTATTTTTCTGTCTCCGTTCAGCATTTACCTCCTGACTGTAACCTCCCAGGCTGAAGGGGGCACCAGAGAGACATTATGTGTGACGGTCGAACCCCGTGGCCCCGTGGCACTGGAGGTGACCCTGGAGGATGACCAAGCGAACATCATGGAACTTTTGACGGAATCATCCATAGTACAGGAATATTACAAATGTGTCCCGTTTCAGGTCCGACTCCTAATCATACCATCATCACACAATCATTATACTCATTATAAATTAGCTCCGCCCCCACACGGATCACAACTCTTTTACTTTTAAAAAAATAACCTCATATGAGATTATAAAATAGTTTGATGATGTTGAAGCATAATCAAGTTTTTCATTGCGGGTTCAGTTCATCTCAAAGACAACAGACGACAAACTATCGATCTATAATCGATCTATTTTTGACATTTATTGCTGCGAATACACAGAAAATGGTCTCAAAGATCTTAGCTTAAGAGTCATATCATGAAAAACTATTTTTTATTTAATTTCTTTAATTCTCTCTCTAATTATTGTATGTTTTTACCGAGCATCTGACTAATTATATAATAATAGTTTTCCAGATTGAAATTTTTATTAATCCAGTTTTAATTAACTCATTTTGTTTCTCTGCCTTTATTAGGTTCCTGTCGTAAGTGTGGAGTCAGTGGTGTCTGTACACATTCAGATTAAAGACGGGACCAAAATCCAGAACAAGACAGTCAAGATCCTCGTTACACCTCCGACTCGACTGGTCTTAATCGAGACCGACAAACCCGTCTACAAACCAGGACAAACAGGTAACAAGTAAAATGGTTTTTTGTTTTTCATTTGATTTGACTCATTTATGCAAAATAAGCTGTGTTTATCTGCCTTTATTATCTTCTTCCCTACAGTGAAGTTCCGCATCGTCTCTCTGAATTCTAATTTCTTTACCTACAATCAGATGGTATGAATATTTTTCTTTTTTTTTTTTCAATACACATCATCAATATTCATCAATAATTATAACTGATATAGTTTTGCTAAATAGTTTTATGCTATTTGGTAATTTAAAAAAATGTTCTTAAAATAAATATCAACAAAAGTTTAAATTAAACTAAATGCAGAAAATAACTACAAAATAAAACTATAATTAAAATGCAAGAATTAGAGTAATACTCAGTGATCTTTTTCTAAGTTAAAAATATTACATTATTATTATTATTATTATTATTATTATTATTATTATTATTATTATTATTATTATTATTAACAATAATAAATTAAATTATTATTATCATTATTAATTATTAATACTATTATTCAAGAAAATCAAGAAAATTAAAGAAGATAGTAAAAGCAGAACTTAATTTGATTGAATTTAAATCTGAATTTTTTCAAAGGACAAACATAAATTGTGTAGACAATATAAATAATAAAAAATACATTAGTGTAAAATATGAATTATTCAGACAATAAAAACTGATGAGTTTTGAATTCAGGTTTCATAGAAAATGTTACTGTAAATGTCTATTTAACACTCATTATACAGTAGCATATTTAACATGATTTTAAATATATATTTTTTCTTTTCCAGTTTCCCACAATAGAACTGCGGGTATGATGGCCATGACCAGCACTTGGTTTAAAATGCTTTTAGAATCAATGTTTAGAATCAATAAATAAGTGTATTTACTGCCTGAATACAATTATATGCTCTTATTACAACATATATATATATATATATAAAATAATAAAACTTTTAACCTCTTATGTGTTTTTGCTTTTATTTTTAGGACCCAAACTCAAACCGTATCGGTCAGTGGCTGAACGTCTCCACGAGCAGCGGCCTTGTGGATCTGTCGTATCCCATAAGCTCGGCGGCCACAAATGGATATTACGTCATTGCGGCCTGGAATGAGAATCTAAATGAGATCACAGAAACCTTTGAAGTCAAGGAATACGGTCAGTTTACTCTTATTAATGTACTTGTAATATTTTAGTGGCTGGAACGCCAGTGGTTTAACATTTTGTTTTGATCCAAAAGCCAATACATTCTAAATGTGTTTTTTTTTTCTAGAAAGTTTGTCCCAACCAATATTTTGTCTCTGTATTGCATTTTCTTTTTAGTAAAGAAAATTGCAAAAATAATGAATTAGCATAATCTTTTATCTTGGCAGTTTAGCCAGTGTGTGTTATTCCCTCATTATTGCAATTTCATGAGTAAACAGCCAAAGGGTTGATTTCTGGTGAGGCATTTGCATTTGCACCTGTTACCTGTCAGTATAAAGTTCAGAGGGCTGTCAGTGAAGCGAAACATCCTTAGGCTAAATAATAAAAATGAAAAATGTCAGAAACTAGCACAACCATTAGGTGTGGCCAAATACGCTATCTGGTACATTCCTGAAATAATTGTAGCGAATTCTAAAATAATTATTTAATTGCTGAAGACAACAGAAGTACAGAAGTGCTGACTTGATGGAAAACATTCTTCAGAATATAGCCTTAGGTGTCTTTTAACTGATCAGCGATAACATTAGAACCACTGATTGTGGAGTAACTAACATAAATGACCTTGTTTCAATGGCAGATCAGTCAGAGTGCTCATTCTGACCCGTGTCCACCACTGAAAGTTCCTACAATGAACATTTGAGTGTCAAAACGAAATCGCAGAGCGATGGACGAGCGTGGCCTGTTCTGATGAACCAGGTTTTCTTTTACATCATGTGGAAGGCCAGGTGCATGTGCACCGCCTACCGGCGGGAGAGATGGCACCAGCTCAGATGTGTAATGAGATGTTGCTCTGGATAAGAGCGTCTGCCAAATGCCTAGATGCAGATACCACAGAACACCTTCAGAGGTCTAGTGGAGCCTAGACAGTTAGAGCTTTATGCAGATGTTTTTGCTGATTAGTGTGTAGAGGGTTTCCAAAAGAAGCAAGCCACTGGTTTGCTTTCAAAATACAAAAAAAAATGTAAATTAGCCAAAAATATGTAAAATACATAAAATACATATTTTGATGGACAGCTGACTAAGATTAACAATGGAGAAGGGAAGGTCTTGCTTATGAACTTTGCCTTGTAGCATGGGTGTGTACGTCTGCCTGTGGAACTGGTTCTCTTCTATTAAATGACGATGTAAACCAGCAAGTGTACAGCACTAGATCATCAAAAGAATACAGGACAGATCAAAAGTTTGTACACACCTTCTCATTCAAAGAGGTTGAATTTGTATTATGGCAAGAAAAAAGCAGCTAAGTGAAGAAAAACGAGTGGCATCATTACTTTAAGAAATGCAGGTCAGTCAGTCTGAAAAATTGGGAAAACTTTGAAAGTGTCCCCAAGTGCAGTCACAAAAAGCATCAAGCGCTACAAAGAAACTGGCTGACATGCGGACCGGCCCAGGAAAGGAAGACCGAGAGTCGCCTCTGCTGCGGAGGATAAGTTCATCCGAGTCACCAGCCTCAGAAATCGCAGGTTAACAGCAGCTCAGATCAGAGAGCAGGTCAATGGCACACAGAGTTCTAGCAGCAGACACGTCTCTAGAACAACTGTTAAGAGGAGACTGTGTGAATCAGGCCTTCATGGTAGAAGATCTGCTAGGAAACCACTGCTAAGGACAGGCAACAAGCAGAAGAGACGCGTTTGGGCTAAAGAACACAAGAAAGAACACAAGAAAGAAAACTCGCTGAATGAGAAGGGGTGTCCAAACTTTTGCTCTGTACTCTATTTCAACATCCATTAGGTGAAGCCTTATACTACAGATGAACAATGACCTGATGCATACTTTGAAGGCAACCTACGACTTATTTAAGACAACAAAGTAGAATGTTATAAATGTCGATGTCATTTGCCCGACACAAATCCAGTAGAGCAGCATTTCACTTGTGAAAGGTAAATGTGATGGTATGACGCCTTAGGAACAAGCAGAATGTATATGTGACCTTTATTTCTGATAGTGAATTTTTTCTTTTACCAAACATTCAAGTTTTTAGGCCTGGACTAAGACACCAGAGATGAAAGCCAGTGTCTAGCCCAGGGGTGTCCAAATCCGGTCCTGGAGGGCCAGTGACCAACACAGTTTGGTGCTGCTTCTTCTCAAACACAGCTGATTTAACTAATCTGTTAATTACTAGGTTCAGTGGGTCTGTTCAGGTGTTGGTGAATTACAAACTGTGCTGGTCACTGGCCCTCCAGGACTGGATTTGGACACCCCTGGTCTAGTCATTTGTATGGGTTCCAGACTTCAGGCAGGATCACTAACAAGGATTAATAAATGACCAGTTATCATTATGTTAAAATTATGTCCAAATGCTTTTGATAGTTTTACCGTTTAGGGTTCAGACATTGATTTTTTTCCTAGTGTGTTCTTTCATAAAAAAATTCATAATAATAAAAAAAGTCTAGACTTATAAATAAACAGTTGCAATAGGCAAGAGGTAGTGCTTGGACCCCTACACTCATGGCTTATCTGTACCATTACTTTCCTCCATGCCATACTTTTCTTTTATAATATTTTTGTATAAAATACTACAACATAGTGAAATCATAACGACATTAATTATCCTTCCCTGCAAAACAACAATCTTTTATTCTCCTACACAGTTCTGCCGACGTTTGAAGTGATGGTCCAGCTTCCTCCTGTCATAACCATCCTGGACAAGTTCACTACACTGAAAGTCTGCGCAAAGTGAGTGATTCCTAATCCCGAGTCACGAGCCGGTTCATCCATGTCTTGATTGTTTTAATCAATACACTTATTTCATATATTAACACTGTCATGCATCATGTAGTTTAAATCATCTCCAGATGTTCAGATGGTTTATTCATAAATGCCATGTTGTGTGAGGAGGATCGACACTTTTAACATTAAATATTAGAGGGTTTTTGAGGTGATTTCTAGGTATTATTATATTACTAATAATATTTTTAATTGGTCTTAGTGTGAATACTGTACTTGTAGTAAGGAAATATAACTTTAACAAAATGCTGATATTTAAAAATGATAAAAATTAGGGGTGTTAATGTTGATGTGTTAATGCATGTGATTAATCTAGATCATTTATGAATGACTATTTTACACACAAATTAATCATATAACTTAGTTTGATTCTAATGGGTTCCATGGTCGCAGCATAGTCACCCGACTGTATTTGATAACGGCACATTAAACACAGATAATAAGATGGCTTAGGAAACAGGTGCTGATCGGCAATTCGTTATACTGTAAAAAGCTTCTAGATGACGGGTTGGATAAAACTGAAGCTGTGTACTCAAGCAATCTTTAAGGGGAACCGTTTTTACAAGAATATTTTAACTACAAGACGTGCGAGTGGCGGCTCAGGCGATACAGTAGGTTGTTTCTTTTCTGGTCTGAGAATCCGGGTTTGAGCCCCACTTGTCGGAGGTTGTCACACCTCATCCTCCAAAGGATTCAAGATATGTTAAATGTTTGAGATATTATAAAACTGCATAATCTGTTTCCTCGACCAGTTTGTCATTTCTTTATTCCTACATTGCACGTTTATAATGCATAAATCTGAGTATTATAAAATCATGATTACTCAGACTATGACTGTGATTAACTAGATTAAAATGTTTTATTGACAAAAAAACCTTGCATGAGTTGCTTTGAACAAAAACACCTGCTATTCTACAATATTTGTTTTTCATGCAGTTATACATACGGGAGGCCGGTGAACGGTACTGTGAGAGCTGCAGTCTGCCATAAAATCTTCGGATACTGGTGGTTCATGCCATCAGACTCACAGACATCAAACATCTGCAAAAACTACACCATGCAGGTTAGCCTGCGTCCTCATAACTATTTAAAATCTACAGACCCTGACAATGTAATACTGTAAATCTGATATAATAAGTTTAATAAATGACTTTTTTTTTTCTCCCGTTAGACTGACAAGGCAGGATGTGGAAAGCAGGTTTTAAATCTGAAGGAGTTCGCGTTGGCTCACTCACGTTATGAAAGAGTAATCACCGTTCAGAGTGAAGTGGAAGAATATGGCACAGGTTAGAGATTCCTTTAGAGATACATACAGTATATTATACAGCATAATAATTCATGTCTATTATTATTATTATTATTATTATTATTATTATTATTATTATTATTATTATTATCATTACAAAAGATCACAGATTCCATACTTTACAAAAAGGCCATATTTTACTGCAAATACAAGTAATCTGTGTGAAAATACAGTCATGTGTAAAAGTTAGTACCCCCCTCTTTTAATTCTATGCCTTTTTTTTGTAAAAAAAAAAAAAACATGATACAAATCATTTGATCTTAGAGGGTCCCATTATTAGGCAAATACAACCTCAGACAATAACATCCATCAATAACTTGATGTAATCATTGTATGACTTTACCAGTCTTTTGCATCATTTTGCCATATTCATTTCTAGGGTTTTTGGGCATTTGCTTATCCGCAGCTTTCTGAATGTCATTTCAGTTTCAATTGTTTAGAGGAATTTAAATAGACTTTTGGCCATTCCAAAACCTTGATTCTTTTCTTTTTCATCCATTCTAATGAAGATTTACTCATGTATATTGGATCACTGTCCTGTTGCATAACCCACACGACTGTAGAAGATCGATAGACTTACATGCTGCACTAGTTGTGAAATGTCATTTATGTCATTCTGATATAAATATTAATAGAATATTATAATTTAATAATAATATTATTATTAATTATTATTATTTACCATGTAGGTGTGACCATGTCGGGTTCCGGAAGCTCTACTATAACGTCCAGTATCATCACACTTTCATTCGTGGATTCCCCAACAGTGTTTAAGCCTGGAATCAAGTATCAAGGACAGGTGGTTATGATACGTACCGCTATACTTTTCATGACATGACATAGTCTCTTATCCATACACATTAGGACACATTAGGTAAACTATAGCATTGAGCGCGGTTAGCTAGCCTGCCAGTAGACACGTAATCTTCTAACTATTTAGCTAATGTTTGCTAAATCTAATAGCTGATCATGCTCACTTGCTGACTATGTGTTAATTAATATTAAATACATAATTGTTTAATCATTATCAGTATTTTGATCTAATTAGAAGCTCAGGTCTATTTTTGTCTTTTGAGTAGATCCTGAAATGAGTCAGTGTTTTGGTTTCTGATTTGTCCTGTAATATTGCCGTCCTTCAGGTGTTACTGACCGACCCGAACTTCAATCCTGTGAAAAACAAAGCAGTGTACCTGACTGTGAGCTACGGAAATAATCAAAATTTAGTGCCAAATCTGGTTACAAATGACCAAGGGGTCGCACGCTTCTCGCTCAACACTAACCCATGGGGGGCGGAGCCAGTCTCTTTAAAGGTGGGTTTGTTTAGCATTTATTTATTTATTTAAGTATTCAACAACAAGCAGCTGATTTTTTTGCCATAATAAAATTTTGCTATTTTAATTTTATTATTATTATTTTTTATTTATTTATTTATTTATTTATTTATTTATTTATTTATTTATTTATTTGTTTATATATTTTTTATTTATTTATTTATTTATTTTAAATATATATATTTTAATTAAATATGTTTAGGGTTATTTAAATATTAATTCAAAATAAAAGAATCATATTGGTTATAATGCCAGTAAGCACGTGAGGATAATATATAGAATATATTTATTGAATATTATATTTCTATAAATAAAGCCAGTTCAAAGTTACTGTTATCACAGTTGATTATTTTTGTATAACAGCATGTCATGAAGAGCCACAAGGTGCTCTTTTATCTATTTTTCATGTTCTCACATATATTATTTCCTCTTGAGAAACCACAGACGTGTACTGTACTAATCTGTCCTGAAGATGTTGGGAATAAGTTGCAGCTTCACCTGGCACTGGAGACTTAAACAGTATCACTCTGTCATTATATTTTTGCGCTACTGAGCAGTGCGCTTGCTTTTCTCTTTGATTTTTTTTAGGTTCAGTACCTAAAGGTTGAGAAACCAGTTACATATGAGAATAATCTCATCCCACCGTACTACCCCACCGCACTCCTCCAGCTTCAGCCGTTCTACTCCAAGAGCCGGAGTTTTATCACGATGCAGAGCAGCCCAAAGCCGTTCAGCTGCGATCAAAACGCTCGCGTTGAGGCTCAGTACTGGATCCACGACCAGGCACTGACATCGACCCGGCAAGTGACCAGGGCGCTGTCTTTCTTCTACATGGTGCGTCTGGCTTTCATTATAACACCAGCACCTGGAATTATAGAAAATAAATTGTATGATTCATGATGTTTTTGTTGGTTAGTATAGCTTCAAGTTGCTTTTTATGATTAATTAACAATAAAAAATGTATATAGTGCTTATCAGGTACTTATACAATAAATTATTTAAAAGGTTTTACTCGTGCCATGAACTGTGGGATGCTTTAGCATTTGGACCAAATAGTCAATAATTCATTTTACAGATATTTTTATATAACATTGATAATGTTTTTATTATTATTTATATAGCGCTTGTTATGAGGATTTGAAAGAGACTCATGTCTAATGCACTCACAACATATATTTTTTAGTTAAACATATTCTTTAATCACTGGTGCATTTTTATCACATGCATCATCCAATCAAAACTATCAGCCCAGTGTGTGTGTGTGTGTGTGTGTGTGTGTGTGTGTGTGTGTGTGTGTGTGTGGCTAACCCAGCCAATTATCTTGTGCAAAAACACTGGATCTCATTATGCATTAAAGCTGGTTCAGTTTCAAACGACTTGCTCCTCTGAGCTGTGCTACACTGTGTGCCTGCAGGTGATGTCCAGAGGACATTTGGTCCAGCAAGGACGTCTCTGGGCGCCCTTCAGCCCGGGAAAAGGTTTGTAAGACATGTAGAAGTGCTGTAGAAGTGCTTTACTTCTATGCACAGCTCCAACACCTGATCTGCTTTGTAACAGAGATCAAAGGCAATGTGATGTTGTCACTGAAGGACCTGGACAAGTTGACTCCGATGGCGCAGGTGGTCGTGTACACGCTTCTTCCCAGCGGTGAGGCCGTGGCAGACAGCAGGAACTTTCCCGTGCAGCCATGTTTGAATAACAAGGTCAGAAATTCAGTCATGTGTTGCAGATGATGATTTCTGTTTTTTTGGATATTGTCAATTTGTTTTTACAGCCTTGCTCAAAGTCCCAACAGTGGCAACTTGGTAGTTGTGGAGTTTAAACCCAGGACCATCGCATCAAAACCATCGCTCAATACGCTAACTGCGGAGCTACGCCTGACCTGCAGCTTTAACATTTTAGGAACATTCCTTTTGTTAAGACCATTCAGGTTCTGATTCTGTGAACCGCTCATTCAGGGTCGCGTTTCCATTATTCCATATTTGTTGTTGTTCTCAATTATTTTGTAGACTGGAGCTGGAATCTTTTAGGATTTCTAAGTCTTTGTATCCATCCATGTTGTTCTCAACCCTGATGAGTTTCTCAGTCCCGCTTGATGAAACATCTGATGACATGCTTCACACCATGATTATGGTTTCCACCAAACCCAGCACTCAGATATTATCCATACCTTCAGTTTTACTGAACCAGCCTTGACACCATGTTATTATATAACATCTAATTAACTAATTAATTACTTACTTGATTCATTAATTCATTCATTAAAGCAATTCAGAAACATGTTCTCCTTGAGGTTTGGCTTTATTCTGTTAATTGTTTGATTGCGTAATTAATCAAATCAGTTTGTTTGTTTACATAATGTTTTGTTTTTTCAGGTGTCTCTGAATTTCTCATCTTCTTCTGAGCTTCCTGGTGGTAAGACCTCACTGACCCTGAAAGCCGCCCCAGGCTCGCTGTGTTCAGTGAGAGCCATCGATCAGAGTCTGCTGCTGCTACAACCGGAGAATCAACTCAACATCCAATCGGTGGGTTCAAACTTACTGCACAAAATGTTGATCGTTCCAGTCACTCATCATGTTAATGAACGTGGAATAGGGACGGGCTGTACGTTCATCACCCAGGACTGTTACAGATCAGGGTTAAAACTAACAAAACACCGTATACACAGATGGTAAATATGTAAAGGTCTCTTTTTAAAGATTCACTTTTCTTTCATTTAAATGCATTTCAGAAGCTTCTAAACTTTATATTTAATATATGCCCTGTTGGAATTGTTATTATTAGTAGTAATATTAGTCGTAGTAGTTGTTTGGACATTACAAAGCCATCAATACCACAAATAATAATAAATAACATTTACGCCATTATTCCAGGTGTTTAACATGCTACCTGTCCAGATGTTATCCGGATATCCCTACAGCATCTACGATGAGGACTCGGACCCATGCTCTGGTAGCCAACCTAGACTCTTCAGTCAGCAGCCAATCTTCATCGATTATTTTCCTTACTCTGGAACAGCCGACGTCTACGACGTCTTTAAAGTAAGACTCGAGTAAACTGTGACGCCACTGGGTCTCCTATCCTTCATGATTAGACATGTAATGACACTCAGTTATACATCATGTTATATTAAACCAAAGCCTTGTCGAATTCTGGACTCTGACCACATTCAATCAACGTCTGTTTCACCTCATCATCCTGCTGTTGATTAGTTTCTGATGAGCTTTTAAAACGGGCGGTATTTCATAAACCTCTATTGCCAAACTTATCATTCTGTTTTTCTTGAACGCTTTTATTTTAAGATGCAATCCTAATGTGAACATTTTGTATATCTTGTGCTTCCTCTCAGAATGTCGGAATCAAGATCCTGACCAACGCTGACATCAGTAACATTTCTGCATGCTCTGCTGGTCTCGGGCGTGAGTTGGACACTTCTGTTTCCTATTTTATACTGGTGTTTTTACATTTATATCGTTATATAGCCTGGAATTTTTTTTCCCCCATTCATAGCTATTGGTATCAGGCAACCGCTTTTCTTGGCCCAAAAGCCTCTTTCAACTTCCATCCTTCTAAGTGCACCAGTCACTACCGTCCGCACATATTTCCCAGAGACGTGGATTTGGGATCTCATTGCAGTAAGGTGTGAACTCGCTGGTGTTTATGTGGATTTTTCACTTTTTCACAGTCTTTGTTATTGGGTCAGTGTTATTTCCTTTGCAGTCAGTCTGGAGTGAAAGCTCTTAACGAAACAGTCCCGGACTCCATCACTACGTGGCAGGCTGATGCGTTTTGTACGTCACCTGTCGGGTTCGGAGTCGCCCCGAGCGCCGAGCTCATCGGCTTCCAGCCTTTCTTCGTGAGCCTCACCATGCCGAGCTCCGTCATCCGAGGAGAAGTGTTCACACTCAAGGCCACCGTCTTCAACTACCTCCAGAGCTGCATGATGGTGAGCTGAGATGTTTCTCCTAATATCATTTTCTCAGATCAGCTATTTGTCCAGGTTCAAATGGGCGTCGGTGCAATACAAGGATTTCTTACACACAATGTTGCCCATGATGCAGCTACTACTGTATATTAACTTACCACCAACAATTATTCCCATCACCCAATCACTGAGCACCTTTATTCCCATCATACAATCACACTGATAATTCAAGTGTTGAGATCTTCATGCTTCTGTTTTGAAGGTTTTTGGTACATGACCAGATGTTTGGTCATGTATTTGGAATTGCTCATGTAAATGGGTTTGTTTTACGACGGAAGAGAGAAAGTGACGAGGTCCAGTGGAATCTGACTACAGGTGGCGGAATTAGTGAACAAATTCCCCTGTTTCATGTAATATGCTTTGCTTTATCTGTGAAAAGGGTTGGTAATGTTGATCCCACAGCTTGCTCGTGAATAAGGAAAATGGAAATGTTGGTAGTTTTCAGGGAACCCTTAGTGGAACTTAATGGGATGAAACTCTGTCTGTTCAAGGTGGAGGTGATTTTGGCTCCATCGCAGCAGTTTTCAGTGCAAAAGTGTAATAAATGCAACAACTCAAGCTGCCTGTGTGCTGACCAGAGCTGGACCTTCTCCTGGACCATCTATCCATTAGTTCTGGGTATGAATTCAACTTGACATTTCTTGTATCAAAAGGAAAATAAGTTTCCTTTGAGGTTCTGCTCTTTTCCACAACTGCCTCTGCTGTTTTACATAAAGACTGTTGAGTCATATTTAACATTTTTGTTGGAGGATCTCCTGGTGCTGTTGATGTTTTAGAGTTCTCCATGGAGCTGCATATCATTAAAACTGAAATAAGCTATAAGGATTTACTTTGAAATATTGACGTTGAAGCCTATTTAGTAACACACATTGTTTTGATTTAATAACAATTTAAAAACAATTCTATATTCAATAATTGGGTTTAATCATTTTAACCTGTAGTGTGACGTATATCACCTAAATTCCATTATATTGCTCACAAAATGTTTCCTGCAGGATAAAACAAAGACAAATGAAACACATTCTCTTTAATCTTCAATTCCAAAGAGTTGAGTTTTAAGCATCGATGTGAATGTCGCGCTGTGTGATAGGGGAGGTGACCATCAACGTGACGGCGGCGGCTGTGAACGGGAAAGCGTGCGGGAAGCGTGCAGTGACCGTCCCGAAGAGAGGACGCAGTGACACCATCATTAAGACCCTGCTAGTGAAGGTGGTTACATCGATACGTCAAGATTTACTTATTCTGAAGTTGCCAGTTAATGAATCCATTGTAATTACTGGACAAAGTTTTGGTAAATCACTGGAACGTATGCAGTAATTATGATTGTATTTGTGTTTTTATTTTGTTGCTATTTTCAGCCTGAAGGAACCACACAGTATGAAAGCCAGAATGAGCTTCTCTGCCCATCAGGTTAGATACACCTTTCATAGCATATATAATAATAACAATAATAATAATAATAATAATAATAATAATAATAATAATAATAATAATAATAACCATGTAATAAAATATAATTAGATTCATAACAATAAAAATATAATTAGCATTACACAACAGTTAGTCCTGAGAGAGCAATCTGATTGGACGAAGCACATGCCATGAGTGGTGATGCTGTATTAGACGGTAACAGCACTGGGTCTTGCACTACCTGTTAGGACACTAGCTTTCCATTTAATGTTATTTGGGATTCAACCGCGGAACCTAGATGTCACCCTGATATCCTAAAGCAGAATGAGTGGATATTTAAAGTTAATCTTGTAAGTTTCTCCAGAATGTCCACCACCTCCTCACTTTTTGGCTACATAGTTTACTTTATTTAGTTCCGCCGGGGGGAGGGATATGTGTGGGCGGAGCAAAATAACTGGTTAAATAAACAAACAAATCATAATCTGCTGATAATAAAGGATGTTCACTCAAGGTCATGCTGTTATACTGGATATCAGGACGGCTGTGACACCTTCAGGACTCCGGCTGTCCCCTCATGGCTGCATCCACACCACAGCCGTGCTGATATTCGGCACAACAGCACAACCTGTTTTAATTGTGTTTTATTCTCTGGTAAAACATTTAATATGAACTAAAAGATAATAAAAGATAATAAAATATCAAATCTTAATCCAGATCTTGTACGTTGGAGCGCAGAAGCAGGAAAGCAAGGTGCATCTCTGAACAGGTTTCATAGCCTCTGCTAGAGCAACAGTCCCGGCATGTTAGTCTAGTACAGTTTATGATTTTTTTTATAATAAAAAAAAAAATTATTGATCAGTGCTTAGGAATGAGGTGTTCAACTGAATGGTCAAATGCTTTGTCAAAAGCGCCAGACATGATACCGTACACAACATACAGCTGAGGTCTTGTTCAGGGATCCAGTTTGTGCTTCTTACTTTGTACCACATGTTCACCTTGTTTTCTCTCTTAGAGTTAGACAGTGCAGTGACGTTGCCCATCTCACTAAACCTGCCTCAGGTGATCGTGTACGGTTCAGCCACTGCTTCCTTCTCTGTACTGGGTGAGTCGAGACATTGTTCCCATTCATATGTTGTGTTGTGTTGAAATTCTGATAAATGTAAGTTAAAAAACACCTGGAAACATCTCAAATAAGAGGGAAGTCCAAGTCAAGCCAGTGTTGCAGTTGTGATGTAGACAGTCACATCGATCATGGCTTCAGTGTTTGGAGACCTTTTATGAATGAGGTTTCACTTTGGTTATACCTTTGAGCGGGTTGTACACAATACAGTATGTTATCATCACTCACTTAGGGAACAAACCCAAGGCTGTGTGTTGTTTTTGCTTTAACACTGAACTTTCATTAAAAAATCAACCAAAGAATCCCAGACCTTTCGTTCCCCCAAAAAGTCAGACAGATTGTGCTCTTTTGTAAGTAATCATCAGCGTCTCTCTGCAGGAGATCTGATGGGCCGAGCGCTGCAGAACCTGGCGAGTCTCCTGGCCATGCCGTACGGCTGTGGAGAGCAGAACATGATGCTCTTCGCCCCCAACATCTTCATCCTGGAGTACCTGGAGAGCACCAACCAGCTCACGCCGGCCATCAGGAGCACAGCCGAGAACTACCTCGTGAACGGTGAGGACTGTGTACAGGACAGAACACGGAAAATAAGGCAGTTTATGAATGTAGAGAAGAGTACAAAATCCTCCGCTGTTTAAGAGTAAGGAAATAATATGGCCTGTTAGTTATGTGTGTGTGTGTGTGTGTGTGTGTGTGTGTGTGTGTGTGTTTCGTCTTCTGCTCAGGGTATCAGAGAGAGCTGACCTACAAACACTTTGATGGATCTTACAGCGCGTTTGGGATGAGTGATGCTTCAGGAAACACGTGGTGAGTCTGATCAAATCCGAACAGTGCAAAGAGTCTAAAAATGTTGTAGTAAATTAATCAGTTGCTGTTTCCATCTTGCAGTTGATTATTTTTCTACAACCCGGATTGTTCAATTCCGCTTAGAACACAGAAATGTGTGATTAACAGAAAAAGTCACCTATTTAACATTTCCCAGCTGGATACAATAATACTTTGTTTACTTTGAAAGCTACAGCAGTTTGGTCACATTGGCACTATTTCGGGAAATTTTTCTGGCTATAAATAAAGTCAGTATTGTCTTTGTTTATTTGACCCATTTCGTACCACTGGAATGATCCAGGTCTGTTGTGTGTTTCTTCTCAGGCTGACGGCGTTCGTGATGAAGTCTTTCGTAAAAGCACAGGAATACATCTTTGTGGATGAGATGGTTGTGGATCAGGCGAGGGCGTGGCTCGGCGGGCTGCAGCAGGATGACGGACACTTTGTCTCAGTGGGACAACTCATCCACACCGACCTGGAGGTCAGAGAGCAGGCCGAGTCCAATCATCGTCATAATTAAACATAGAATGGTGTGATCGAATAGAGTTAATGGTACAATGCAGTAGTCTTAGTCTCCTCTGAACAGTTGATATTGAGATGTTTATCTGCTGCTTCTGCTCTGTAAAGCTTCATAACGGCTCTAATCTGAGCTGCTGCTTGTTAATTGGTGATTTCTGAGGCTGGTGACTCTAAATGAGCTTCTCCTCTGCAGCAGTAAGTTTTGGTCTTGCTGTCCTGGGAAGGTCTTCATGAGAGACAGTTTCATCCTGGAGCTCGATGGGGTTTAGAAACACACTCGACACACAATACTGTTCCTGTAGGAACTGATCCAGAACAGCCGACCTTCATGTCTTAAAATAACAACTGACATTATCTGATAGTGTTACTTACTGTAATAATCTAAGGCCATGTGTGTCTTTTCAAAGTTTAGATCAAATGTAGAAAATAAATCCAAACTTGATCCAAACTTTTAACTGGTATTGTACATATGTTCAAGTCAAACCAGGACTAAGTGTTCTTTTTTTTTATTGAACAGTATATTTGTAACTCAGCTTCATCTCTCTCTCTCTCTCTCCCTCTCTGTCTCTCCCCCCCTCTCTTTGTCTCTCTCTCTCTCTCTGTCTCTCTCTCTCTTTCTCTGTCTCTCTCTCTCTGTCTCTCCCTCTCTCTCTCTCTCTCTCTCTCTCTCTCTCTCTGTCTCTCTCTCTCTCTCTGTCTCTCTCTGTCTCTCTGTCTCTCCCTCTCTCTCTTTGTCTCTCTCTCTCTCTCTCTCTCTCTGTCTCTCTCTGTCTCTCTCTGTCTCTCTCTCTCTGTCTCTCCCCCCCCCCCTCTCTCTCTGTCTCTCTCTGTCTCTCTCTCTGTCTCTCTCTCTTTCTCGCTCTGTCCCCCCCTCCTCTCTCTGTCTCTCTCAGGGAGGAGTGAATGATGAGGTGACCCTCTCTGCGTACATCGCTGCTGCAATGCTGGAACTCAGTTTCACAATTACAGTGAGTTACAGTAACTGAAGACAAAATTCTTCATGCACTTAAAGCCACTGAACTTTGGATAACTGAAGATGGTCACGATACAGTCATAAACACACACTACAGTACAGTCACTCCGAGCAGTAATTTCTTTTGCAATAATTACACATTTATAGTACCAAGATACCAATACCAAGATGCGGATTAGACAGCGTGATTATTGCGCAGGTGTGCCTTAGACTGGCTATACGCAAAGGGATACACGCAAGCAGATCACATGATACAGCTCTTGGCTTACTTGCCTGACTGTCTCTTACATTCTTCTTTGGCTTGACCCTGATGGTCGCACATCTCTTAGTCCATCCATAACCTCCATGCACACGGACCCGACACGGGAATCAAACCCGACACCTGCAGGTGCTGACCACTACGCCATCGTGCTGCCACACCTCTTACTACATTCCCTATGATATCTTATTTTATTTGGAGTCGTCTCTGCTTAATTTGAGACGCTACAATCACAGTTTTACACTACCATCAGTCAGAATCTGTTCCATGCCCTCGGCTAGAGCGAGTAATTAAATGCCTGGCTGTAGCCTGTGGACTTTGCACACACTTCTTTACTAACCCTTGAGGCTTTGTGACATTTTATAGTGACATTTTTGTGCCCTTTGTCAGTTCAGCTGTTCATTGTTTCTTTCTAATCACAGTCATTATTTGTTCTTTGGCCTGCATCTGTTTCCATCATTCTCTTCTATGCATGACCTTGCCTAACCTCTGAGTGCATACCCTTTGTCATAGTTTTCTTTTTCTTTTTTTATTTTTTACCTTTGCTTTGTTTGAGGCATTGTTCAGTAAAGGTACAAGTCTGCGTTTATGCCCTTCCTCGCCCTGGATACCTGATAGAATTAAATGTGCAGTGTTTTTTTTTTTTGTTGTACTAAAACAAACCAGACTTGGGTACAACAGGAATAGATTAGGATGTGAGACAGGGGTGATCATATATCTATACATTGACAAGACAATAGATTTCTGCACTGGGGAAAACGGGCTCATGTATTCCTAATCCTTAAGATTCACGTCATTAGAGAGCTTTTCCTATAACTATGCATTATGTTTTATTGGAGTCTTCTATAACCCAATCGAACCCTTGACTCTGGAGGTGCAAGGTCACAGTGCTAGATGTTTATAATGAGGAGTTACTTGACTAGATCTTCATCTAGTTAAGGGTATTGACAAATATAATGTGACTGGAATAATAAACACAAAACATTTAGACCTTTCATGTTTTTATTGGACACAGTCATTCAACGTTCAAAGTGGTTGTGGAAAAAATAAGTGAGCCCTTTGAATTAATAACTGGTTGACTCCGCCTTCTGGGCAGCAATAACCTCAGCCAGGCCCTTCATGTAGGGTGTAAGTGCTCTGGGGTTTTGGGTTATTGTCCTGTTGCATCACTCAACATCACTTTACAGAGTTTCAGCTGATGTACAGACATTCTCACATTATCCTGAAGATTTTTTTGAATTCATCTTCCCCTCTATGACGGCGCGCTGGCCATGCGCTGATGCACCAAAGCAGCTCCAAACCATGATGTTTCCTCCACCATACTTTACAGTTTCAGATGTTTTATGATGATATGCAGTGCTCTTTTACTGTACATCAGATGTGGTGCTGCGTGTTCTTTGCAAATAGTTCAATCTTAGTTTCATCAGCGCAGAAAACTTTTTACCAACACCGCCGTGGAGTGTCAGTGTGCTCTTTCACAAACTTCAGGTGTGCAGCGATGTTCTTTGTGTTGTACGTACTGTAGACTCATGAACACATATATTAGCTTGTTCCAGTGATGCCTTCAAATCTTTGGCTGTCATTCAGGGTCGTTTCTTTAACACATTGATGAGTCTTTGTTGTGCTCTTGGGGTTGTTTTGACTGCCACTTTTTGGTAGAGTAGCCACAGTCCCATAGTGTCTCCATTTGCCTAATTGTAGACCGGTGAATTTCTGAAGTCTTTCAAATCATTCTGAAGTCTTTCCAGCTTTATGTAAATCCACATTTCTTGATCATACTGTAGATCGTGTGAAAGCTATTTTTGGCGACACATGGCTCACATAAGCGTATTCCTCTTACAGTATGTGGAGCAGTTTTGAAAAAGCTTGAGTGTCATTTTCTTAACAAGACTTTTCCACTCGTACTCTCAAGTTTTTATGGTTCTAAATAAAGATGAAAGGTCAGGTTTCTATTACAGTGGAACCTTGGATTATGAGTATAATTCGTTCAGGAAGCAGGCTCGTGTTCCAAAACACTCGTAAACCAAATCAAATCTTCCCATAAGAAATAATGAAAACTCAAATAATTCGTTCCACAGCCCAAAAAATAAATACAGAAAAATAAAAAGTAAAAATAAAATAAATTAACCTGCACTTTACCTTTAAAAAAAGTTTGAATAAATCCCAACAGATAAATGTTTCCGTTTGTGCGCGCAGGCGCTGTATATTTGTGTGTGTGTGTGTGTGTGTGTGTGTGTGTGTGTGTGTGTGTGTGTGTGTGTGTGTGTGGAATTAGCCCCTTCCCTCCTCCCTCCCCCCACCTCGCTTTTTAAGTTCACACACAACGGAAACACTGTTTTAATGGGAAAAAAAGAAATCTCTCTAATGACACTCGCGTGAGCGCAGATTAACGGAATCACTGCTGTAAAGTAAAACAAAAAACAAAACAAATGTACCAGCACCTTACCTTTGAAAAGAATTGCGACAGAGCAGTGTTTCTGTGTAGAGCAGAGTGTGTGTGAAGCCGGGGAGGGGGGGTGTAAAGGCGAGAGTGTGTGTGTGTGTGTGTGTGTGTGTGTGTCGGTGTCAAAAAACTCATAAACCAAGACATGCTCGTTTTTCAAGTCAAAATGGATTTAAAATCTTTGCTCGTCTTGCGGAACACTCGTAAACTGAGTTACTCGCAATCCGAAGTTCCACTGTTTTATTATTTTAGCCACATTATATTTGTCAATGCTCTTGACATAGATGAAGATCAGATCACGTTTTATAAGAAATGAATGCAGAAAACCATGAAATTCCAAAAGGTTCACATACTTTTTCTTGCCACTGTAAATACAATACACATCTTGCTTCAACACCAAGATCAAATCAAAAGCTACATTTATGAACACATTTGCTAATCTTCTACTTGTACAACAGGATCCTGTGGTGAACAAGAGTCTTGTGTACCTGAGGAACGCGTACCCTCAGGTGAACTCCACCTACACCAAGGCTCTCCTGTTCTACACCTTCACCCTCGCTGGAGATGAGGAGATGAGGACCACACTCATCGAAGATCTGGCTGCAAATGCCATCATCTCAGGTTTGCTAAAAGAATTCTGTGAACATTCTGTCCATTTGGTCCAAACTGTCTGTAACAGTGATGCTGTTTAGGGGAATGTTAATATTTAAGGGCTTGAGTATTTCTCTAATATCTCCCTCAGGCGGTGAAAGGCACTGGAGCAGAGCAAATGATGGATCGGTGACGGACTCTCTGGAGGTGGAGATGACCGCCTATGTTCTACTGGGTCTGATGTCTGGACCTCTGCTGCCTGGGTTTGATCTGGGTTACAGCTCCAGCATCGTCTACTGGCTGTCTCATCAGCAGAACGCCTTCGGAGGCTTTGAATCTACACAGGTACAAACATCTTAAACACAGCTTACACAAGTAAACAGGTTGGGTTGCTAAGTTATAAGGTTGGTACCATGGAAACATTACCATATGTAGACCCATGGAACCAAAGTGTAAAATTCTGTCAAAGTCTAAGTTTTTATTTGTGCCCGTTGCCATGGTTACATGTGGACTTTGATTATACAGTATATATGGCTGGACATGTTAGCATCACAAAGTAAGAAAACAATTGTAAAAACATTACTGTTTGTTACTTTTATTAGACTTAGATTAGACATCTGGATATACTGGATTGAGAGGAGCAACATTGGAGCTAATAATGGAGATAATTCAAATCAGGATTATAGTGCATATAATATTTCCACTGTATTACTATATCTATATCTATGTGTGTGTGTGTTTTAAATCACAGAGTGATAGTTGATAAGTCTGGACATTGCACATTAAAGGGTTAAATCTGTTCTGCTTCTCCTCTAGGACACTGTGGTGGCTCTCCAGGCTCTGGCGAAATACAGTCTGGCCACCTACAGTCCACAAGGAGCTGTAACTGTCACTGTAACCTCACCATCAGGGCTGAAGAACACGTTTACCATCACTCAGAGTAACAGGCTGCTGTATCAGGAGACTCAGCTGCAGAATGTTCCTGGAAATTACAACGTCAGTGCTGAAGGACAAGGCTGTGTGTACGTGCAGGTCGGTGTCCCACTGTTTCTCACCTTATTTACTCACTTCAGTTCCATATGACTGGAAGGAGAACGAGCTATGCTAATGTTGTGTTTTTTTTTGTTTGTTTGTTTGTTTTAGTTTACTTTGCAGTACAACATCCCTCCTCCTCTTGACCAGCCCTCATTCAGCATCTTGGCCTTAGCGTCTGGAAACTGCCTCTTCCCGATCTTGCTAGATGTGACCATTGAAGTCATGTGAGTTCTACTGCAACACCAAAAATCAACAAAGGGACAGAAATCACAAATACGGTAGATATGAACAGTGTTAAATTTAAGAAAAACAATAAAAACAATAAAAATAAAATAAAATAAATAAAAACAATAAAAACGCAAAACCGAACAAAAACAAACAAAAAAATGCCTGCAAAAAATACATAATTTAACAACTTTGTAATTGGTAAAGTGTTGTAGTTGGATTGCACTCTTGCCATACTGTAGCTGTTGTCTTGGGTCTCCGTAGGTTACTGCAGCCTCTTGGCTGTGTATGATTTTACTACAGACAAAATAATTATTGCAACAAACTGCAGTGGGAGAGCATCAACTGCGACAAAGGGGATATTCAAGGGTTGGCTTTAAATGTAATGCACGGCTCGTGTGCAAACCATCTTGAGTAGTAACACTGTATACAGGAAGAGTTACTCTATCAACATGTGCCGTCTCAATCACCTACCGTACGTCATTTGCTAAAAAGGTTTCACCCACAAATCAGTAGAACGTTTGGACATACCTCTTAATTTATTCATTTCTTTTGTTTGGTGATTTATTTTCTACATTCTACAGCCATACCAGAGATTTCAAAAGTATGTGTGTAAGTAATTAAGTAACAAGAACAAGAAGAACAGTCAGTAATTATTTTAAAACACGAAGGTCAGCTTCTATAGCTTTACAGAGCAGCAGTAGCAGATTCATCTCGATATCAAGGCAATCATTGTGTATTTTGGATAAACGCCCTCAGCATTATTTTACAGTTCTATAAAAGGATCTTTTTTTTTATTGCCCCAAACACTGGATCTGTCTTAGTGTTTTATAACACTTTCTTTAATAGTTAACTTACTGAATGCGCACATAGTGTATAGTTTAAAAAAAGTGTTTGAATATATTTCTATTTTAGGAAATATGAAGAAGAGAAGAAGAAATCAAAGCCCATGTGTGTTAGAATGTGAGTCATTACTAATCTTTTCATTTCAGGTATAAAGGCCAAAGACCGCAGACCAACATGGTGGTTATCGAAGTCGGGCTGCTTTCTGGCTTTGATGCGGGTGTGATATCCGCGAGCGGCGACACCAACGTAGCGTACAGCTTTAACAAGCAGTGATCAGCATGATACAGATCTAAAGGATTATAGTGCACTTATTTCATTTTAGATAAACTATAAAAGTTGTTGCTTGCAGTAATGTTGTATTTATACATCACATCTTCTGCTCGTTGGATTACTGAATGTTTCATTCCTATGTTCGTTTTGTTTCTCCAGTCGACTTATGGAACTGTGAAACAAGTGGATCGAGTTGATGGCAACATCATCATCTATCTGGATGGAGTAAGAGAACACACACACACACACACACACACACACACACACACACACACACACACACACACACACACACACACGCACACACACACACACACACACACACACACACACACACACGCACACACACACACACACACACGCGCGCATACACGCGCACACACACGCGCACACACACACACACACACTGATTGATTACATGACTTGATACATGAAAAACAGAGCAGGAGGATTCATTAAGTTACGCTTCTCTGTTCCAGCTGACACGGGGGCAGGTTAACATTTACACCGTGGAAATCCTGCAGAAGGATAAAGTGGAGCAGCTGAAACCAGCCGTAGTCAAAGTCTACGACTACTATGAGATCGGTACACAGTGATTCCTCTACTCAAAGCTCATACACACAACACACACACACACACACACACACACACACACACACACTGTACCTCTGGTCTGTTTTGCTTTGTGTGTTTTCACTGAATCCTCTTTTCTCCTCCTGTAGGTGACGTGTCTGTAACTGAATACTCCTTGCTGTGTTCAGTGGATGGTTTAGAGAGTGGTATTTGATGAGCCAAGACAAATCACAGAGAGCTTCATCCCTTTTACATTGTCTGTTTAATGACACCTGTGTGTTATTTTAAATCAGAAAGGTTCTTGGTGAAAATGTTCATTGAAATTCTCTACATCTTTAATATGATCCAGGGCCACATACTGTACGTGGATTAATATAATTCTGAGTAACATTATCTATCTGAATTAGATTTTCAGCTGGAATTGTATTTTGATGATGAAACCTGGGTGTTTATCTTCTGGGGCTTTTCTTGTACTTCCTGCTTTCCTCCACAGGATGGCAGCGTTTGTAGAACTCAAAACTCTCTTATCTTCTCCTCTCTCCTCTCTCTCTCTCTCTCCGTCTGATGAACAAGTAAAATGAGAATGCATACAGACGATATATGAATAAATTTTTCAATGCTAATCCTTGTCACCCTTGTTTTGTTGACTTCCTTTATTTATCTAAATGCACTCAGGTCATCTTGGATGTTTCAGAGATCTGGAAGAACTTATTATGACAGAGAATATCGTTGTGTAACTGAGGGAAAGTAATAGCAAAAAACAAAACAACACAAAACAGACAAAAAAACTACCAAAACAAACCACCCCCAATAAAAACAACCAAAATATAATATAATATAATATAATATAATATAATATAATATAATATAATATAATATAATATAATATAATATAATATAATATAATATAATATATTGTGACACGGTGGTGTAGTGGACAGGATGTACCCTGCCTCATGCCCTAAGTCTCCTGGGATACGCCCCAGACCCACAGTGACCCTGTCGCAGTGTGGATGATAAATGATATAACATGATATACAGTTATATATTAACATAAAAGTTTTTAGTTTTTTATTCAAATTCTAATTTTTTTTTATATGTCAGATACACAACTGTACAGAGTATAATATGCAGTGAAATGCTTACACGACTGTTTGTGACCTGAAAAAGGTAAGATGAAGTGCAATTAGAAAAGAAATACAAAATATATATATATAAAAAATATATATATATATATATATACAAATATACAATATATAGTTACAATAAAATAAAATATAAAATAGAGTCAGATAAAATAAAAAGGAAAGATATGTTTTATATCACATGGTATATAAGGAATAATATAAGAATTGTTATATATATACAGTCATGCAAAAGTTTAGGCACCCCTTGATAAACAACAGATTTTGGTGATTTTTTTAATCGAAAAGATGTTAAATACAGTCTCTCTTGGAAATGGAAACAATGCACAATATTTTCAGCAAACATTGATGCATAGTTACTTCTTATATCATAAATTGAACAAAGATTAAAAAAATAATTAAAACATTATTGTGGCACTGTGCAAAAGTTTGGGCACCCTACATAATCAGTACTCAGTAACGCCTCCTCTGGCGGATATCACAGCTTGCAAACGCTTTTTATAGCCGCTAAAAGTCTTTCAGTTCTTGTACTTGGGATTTTCTCCCATTCGTCCTTGCAAAAAGCTTCTAGTTCTGTAATATTCTCTGGTCGTCCTGCCTGCACGGCTCTTTTAAGATCTACACACAAATTTTCAATGATGTTTAAATCAGGGGACTGTGGTGGCCGTTCCAACACCTTCAGCTTGCGTCTCTTGAGGTTTTCCACAGTGGATATCGAGGTATGTTTAGGATCATTGTCCTGTTGTAGAAGCTCCTCTTTTCAGCTTCAGCTTTTGTACAGATGTTGTGATGTTTGCTTCCAGAATTTGCTGGTATTTAGTGGAATCCGTTCTTCCCTCCACCTGTGCAGTGTTTCTTGTGCCACTGGCTGCAACACAACCCTAAAGCATGATAGCTCCGCCCCCATGATTAATAGTTGTCCAGGTGATCTTCTCATGAAATGCTGCTCCTTTTTTTCTCCAAACAAGCCTTTGCTGATTGTGGCCAAAGAGTTCGATTTTAACTTCATCAGTCCACAGCACTTGTTTCCAAAACACAAGTAGATGTTCTGTTTCATACTTCTGATGTTTGATTTTATGATGGGGACGCAGGTAAGGTTTTCGTCTGCTGACTCTTCCATGAAGGTCTTGTGGATCGGTGCACCACCACTCCTGAGTCTTTGTCTTTCTGACCAGCATACGAGCAGTTCTCTCCCAGATGGTCTTCCAGATCTCATCTTGACCTCCACAGTTCCCCTGAACGTCCACCTCTTAATTACATTTCTCACTGTGGAAACTGACAATGCTTTGCTATCTTCTTGTAGGCTTTTTTTTCCATTTCCAAGAGAGACTGTATTAACATCTTTACAATACAAAAACATCACCAAAATCTGTTATTTATCAAGAGGTGCCCAGACTTTGGCACAGAACTGTATATATAAGTATAAGTGTACAGTGTGTATATACTTTGCAAAAGTCTTGATCACCCTTACTTTTTCATATTTTGCTTATAAAGAGCCAGACGTTCTTGTTTTTAAAGGTGGTTTCTAGCAATAATTCTCTAGGCTTCCTGAAGGATTTTTTTCATGCTGATTGCTGAGTGCTTGGAACAGATGAGAGGGGAAATGAGGTTTCTGCTGAGGTTGGGGTATAAACAACCAGTTGGTAAATTGTATTTAGGCACCTTGCAGCCTGTTGCAGGAAAACACTTATTTCTTATTTCTTTTATTTAATCTACATCATTTCATTGAACATGAAGAAATTAGGGCTGATTCAAGAGTAGATCAAAGACTACAGTCTAACAGACCATTTTAAATGACAGCACACATCATTTATCAATTAACGTTTTAACAGTTTTATACAGACATTTTGCAAAAACTTAGAAAATGTATATTTTTGTAGAAAAAAAAATCAGAATAATAAATAAGGCCTTTTAAAACCTCCAACTGTTGCCAACAATTATCTATTATTTACTGCTGTTCGGTATGTTTTTGATGAACTTCAACTTGTTTCTATAAAGCTACTCAGTATAAGTGGATGAATGCAGTAAACAAGTCAGCACCAGATATGATGTTTCAGCAAAAACACAGAAAAACACTCTTTATCACATATTTTCTCACACTTGGATTTGCTTGTCTGCCTTGCTGTCTGAAATTCTTATCTGGGACCCAAGTGAACACGCTACTGAATTTAGATCAAAATCCATTTACACGTTTAGTGTTGAATGTGTTTATGAGCTTGTGTGGAGTATACAAAAATAGGAAAAAATAAATAATTTTATATATAATGATAATAATAAAACATAATACAATTTAACCTTGCAACAATGTGCTTTTCCCAGAAACATTATTATATAATTCCCAGCCAAAAATATTAAAGCCTCCATCTGGATTTAACTAAATATACATCATATGTTTCAGCTGCCAACAACAGTTACCTATGTACATAACTCAAACTGAAGCAGTGAGGAGCTTCTCATTTCATACAGAACCATGTGAGAAGACATGTCCTGTGGGCACGGCAACATGTTCCTCATTTCATTCCTCCATTCCAAAAGGGTCAAATTATTGTCCTGCATCAGGCAAAGACAACAACAATGGAGATTGCTGTTTACTACTGTATACCATGAGCACTATAATTGGGTTAAGAACTGTACACCACATTAGTAAAACTTGGAAGGAATTTTGCTGAACCAGCATCAAAGAAATGTCATCAGAAAAGGAAAAAAAAAAAAAGTGATTCGAGACCACATAATGTTTTGTCATGGCTTTGTTTAATAGTGGAAATAAGAGCATTTCTGCACATAATGCAAAGAGAACTCAAGGGACTGAGACTAAACAGCTGTGTAGCCTTAAGAAAATTATTAGTTATTATGAGTGAGGTAAAAAAAAAAGAAAAAAAGAAAAGAATTTGATAGTGAGAATAAAGAATGGACTTTGGAGCATTGAGGGAAGCTCATGTGGTCTGACGAGTCCAGGAGGCAATGCTGTGATTTGGGGGTTGCGTCTGTTTAGGATCAGCAGCGTTACGTGCCCATAACACGAAGTCCCGTACTGTATGTACTGAATGATGATATGGGCTTATGATGACGATGCCAGGTTTCATCAGGCCCAAATTGTTAGAAAGAGGTTTTTAGGAAGCATGAGACGACATGTTCGGCCACCACTGATCCCAGATCTCAACCCCACTGAGAATCTTTGGGGTGTGCTGGAGAAGGCTTCACGTAGTGGTCCGACTCTCACATCATCAATACAAGATACAATACAAGAGAAATTAATACATAATATTGAGACGTTGCATACGTTTATTGTGCCCTAAGCCCGAGGCAAAATGTGGTCCAATGTAATATTAGAGTGTGTGATCTTTCTAGCCAGGCAGTGTACTTGAACAAGAAGATGACCAAGATGATTAAAAATAGAAAATAAAAATTATAAAACAGCGCCATTAATATCTGTACTTTAGACATGTGTTTATGTTTACTCAGCAAGATGTTCTTGGATAAAATGCCATGTGTTATAAAGGCCTTGAAGTAGTTAAAATCCTTACAGTTATACCAGCTTCATAGCAGAACAGGTAAAAATAAGCAATTGCCAAAATAGGAAGAAGGCAAATATTAAAGTTTGTCATACGTTGACCCATAAGAGATGAAGATCCTTCCAAAGGCAGGTAGAAGCTCTGTACTGGCTGATCCAACAGATTCAGAGACCAAAAGCTGCCGGGAACACATCAGAAAGGCCAGATTAGAATTTGCATCTAAAAAACTGTTCACTTCTGATACACTTTTGTTCCTCGACAAATGAAACCAAGAACAACTTGTGAAACGAAGGGCTTATGATCAACAGTGTACCATGTCAGCTGTTAAACACGGCAATGTTATGGCACAGCCATGTATGTCTGATAGCGGATCTGTCTCACTGGTGATCGGTGATATAACTGCTGATAGAAGAAGCAGGATGCATTTTAAAGCGTACAGAGCTCTGCTTTCTACTTAGATTCACTTAAATGTTGCAAAACTGAATTCTGTTGAATGTCTATTTTTCCCAAACAATATTTTGCAAAACACCTTGAATTTGAACTTCTGCATTTATTCATCTCACATCATCACATCCGGAGTTTTGATATCCAGGAAACGTATGTAGTCTTCTGTAGTCTTTATACACACCTTCATTGCTTCATTTTAAAATACCGTGCATGCACCTGGCAAAAAGATGATGTTTTAGAAGGATCATCTGTAGTGACCTGCATTAAGAAAAGACAACAATAATCTTGAAATTAGATTAAAAATCCTTCCAACACATTATTAAAACCTGGAGGGAAAGTGCTGAAGCATGATATGCACAAGGGTTCAAAAATGTATACACACTTTCACATGAATAATACAGCCTTATGCAAAAGTTTAGGCACCCCTTGATAAATAATAGATTTCTCTCTTGGAAATGGAAGAATGCACAATATTTTCAGCAAACACTGGTGCATAGTTACGTCTTATGCCATAAATTGAACAAAAAATAATAATAATAATAAAATAAAAACCTTATTATTGCACTGTGCAAACGTTTGGGCACCCTAAGAGTTCCAGAGTCTCCGATTCTGTTTTTACAAGGTTTCAGACCTTAATCCGCTCATTGGATCTGATGCACGGCAACAGCTGCCATTAGTAAATGCCAATTTCAAAGCTTTACAAATACTTTGACTCTTTAAACCTTGTGCACACACTTGCGGACACTCAACAACCCTGGGTTCCTCTAAGCTGCTGTGTAAGACTCTGAGAATGAAAGTTATTGATGCCTGCAATGCAGGAGAAGCTACAAGAAGATAGCAAAGTGTCGTCAGCCTGCAGTTTCCACAGTGAGAAATGTCATTAAGAGATGGCAGTTCAGGGGAACTGTGGAGGTCAAGATGAGATCTGGAAGACCAAGAAAACTCCGGAGAGAACTGATCGTACGCTGGTCAGAAAGACAAGTCAAAACCCTCATTTGCAGGAAGATTCAGCAGACTCAGGAGTGGTGGTGCACCGTTCCACAAGACCTTCATGGAAGAGTCAGCAGAAGAAAACCTCACCTGCGTCCCCATCAAAAAATCCAACATCAGAAGTATGAAACAGAACATCTACAGAAGCCTGATGCGTTTTGGAAACAAGTGCTGTGGACTATAGACAACTGATTCAGTTGTTTATTTTCTACATTTTATAACAATACTGGGGATTTCACCGTGATGAAACCGGCTCATCATGAAGAGGAGAAGCTCATTTAGAGTCACAAACTCCAGAAATCACTAATTAACAAACAGCCCCTCAGATTAGAGCCGTTATAAAGGATTTACAGAGCAGAAGTAGCAGATACACATCTCAATATCAACTGTTCAAAAGAGATAATTGTTTATTTTGTACGACATCGGCATTGATTTACCGTGCAAAAAAGAAATAAAAATCAGGAGTGACTACGGAATAAGAAAGTGAGCCCAAACTTTTGAGCAGTAGTGTATGTGTGTGTATACTGTAGGTACTAGATTTATGGATGCTGTAGATTTATAGGCACTTTGCAAATACATATTCAACATTCACATATTTTCATCTGACAATATTACAAGATTCTCTCTCTCTCTCACACACACACACACACACACACACACACACACACACACACACACACACACACACACACACACACACACACACACTCATGTCACTGTGTTCTCGAGGATTGTTTATTCTAGCAGTAGCTGAAGTGGAACATGATGACCATCAGTCTGGCGGAGATTTTGTTCATATCTTCACTGTTGTTGTATGTGTGTGTTCTGTTCACAGGCTCTGATAGTATGTGATGAGAAATAAACTTTCCTGAACTCTGATGCAGCAAAAACTATTGCAGAAAGTAACTCATGGATTTTTTTTGTGTATTAATAAACCTGTTTTAGGTATAGAAAATGCCTGCCAACAAGTGCTTGGACCCCCTATTGCTTTAATTACGGCCGTGGCATTGTTTGGTAACTTATGCAGTGTTAAAACATTTATTATTAGGGTCTTGAGTTCGCGAGTTCAATTCCTGGGTGGTGCTGTAACCTCTCGCAGCCGGAGGTCTAGAGAGAGCTGATTGGCCGAGCTCTCTCAGAGGGGAGGGACTAGAGGTACTTAGTGCTCCCACATTAATCACGGCTCTACAGCCAATCAGGGGCGTCTGTGAGCTCGCGCGAGCGGAAGAAGCGGATAGCGCCGTCCTCCGAGTGTGTTACTCCGCCCCCGACGGAGTGTGAGTGAGCGGTTCGAAAAGGCTGCAGTCGGCTGGCGTCACGTGGTTTGGAGGAAACGTGATAGTCTTCAGCCCTCCTGAATGAGAGGTAGTAGTAGCCTTAATGTGGAGCCCCCTAGTGACGGGGAGAAATTGGACACGACGAAATTAGAGAGTAAATTGAGGGGAAAAAAAAACATCTATTATTGTCCAGACTTGCATTAATTTCTATCCCAGGTCTCATATTAATGTGAGGATCAAACTGCTGCATAAAGCCTATTCTAACACTCCAAAGATTCAAAGTGGGGATAAAGTCTGAATCCATTCAGGAAAATGACATCTCATGCTCCCTGAACCACTCTTTCACAATTTGATCTTGGAATGTCCCAGTGCCATCGGAGGAAAAACTCAGTAAATTCAGATAATCAGCTTCATTTGTGTTCAATAAATAATGGCAGGGTGAAAAAAATAATAGAAGGGGTACAAACTTTTGGAACTCACTATTTTTATACACACACCATTTATCAATATTAAGAGTAAATTACAGAGCATAATAAAAACGATTATCTATATGATAACGACAAATTTTTCCAGAATTCCATAATTTTTTTTTATTGAACTTAGGAAATATTTAAATATTTTGAGATATTTTAGTTTTGAATTTCATGAGCTCTAAGCAATGGTCACTGAAATGTAAACAAAAAAAAAATGCTTAAGATATTTCAGTTCACGTGTAATTAGTTTAAAGTTTATGAGATTTAAAGCAACCTTTTCCACACTGCCAACATTAAATATGGATATTGATGATAAAAGGCTTCTCTTGGTGTTGTAAATAAATATGTTCTGTGATATTGAATGAATTAAATTAAAACCGATCAATGTATGTCTTTTACACTGCTGAGTGAAACTGTTATTTATTTGTATTAAATGTTTACTTTAATCGAGTGAACAATAAAGATAAGAAGCCTTAGACAGATTAGGTGCGGCGTGATGTGTAGCATGCAGTGCAAGGCCAGAAAAATAATTATACCAGAGGACTTCACATGTAAAACACATTCCATACCACAAATACCACAATATTAAATCACAATTTAGAAAAATAAAAACACTTTACCATTATTCATTTTCGTTCAACTTATTAAATAATATCATATAATGTATGAATAACTTTTAGGCAACACGGTGGTGTAGTGGTTAACACGGTCGCCTTGCACCCAGGGGCGGATCTACCGGGGTGGCACAGGGTGGCAATTGCCACCCTAAGAAAAAGCCTTGCCACCCCATTTGCCACCCCAGCTCTAGTGTCCTAGTATTCTAAAAATAAAAGAGTTTTTATTTTATTTTATTTATCTGACGTTCCAATCCAGATATCAGGTAAAAATGTGGACCCTAGTGTATACACCGAATAAGAATAGCGTTCCTTGAATCAAAAAAAAAAAAAAACATGCAAGGATGCTTGCTTCAGTGTCGCCACCCCCATGAATAATTTTCTAGATCCGCCCCTGCTCGCACCTCCAGGGTCTGGACTCGATTCCCTGTCAAGCTTGAGTCCAGTCTCTGGGTGCCCTGTGACGGATTGGCACCCTGTCCATGGTGTGCCCCGCCTCGTCCCCTAAGTAACCTGGGATAGAGATTTTATTTACTCACTTCCTATGAATTAATATGAAGGAATTTTAAAATGATGAATTTTATACAAAAAATTATGAATTAATCTTAATTAATCTTAAGAATTAAGATTTGTTAAAAGAAAGCTATCTGGAATTGTAAAAATAAATAAATAAATAAATAAATAATAATCCATACATTAATTAGCGTACACAACAATTTTTAAAAATGAATGTATAGACAAATCTTAATTCAATTCCTTACTGTTGCTAAATTTGAATTAATCATATTACAGTAATGCAATGCATTTTAATTTCACTTTTTAATTTGTTTAAATTGAAACATGTAAGGCTGTTATGTACCTTCGTCCTGCCTACCCAGGGGATTTCTACGTAAATAGTGATCATGGTGGTTTGTGATGGTTAATATCAAACGTTTTTATTTCCAATTTTTTTTCAGTTTTCCTGAAACGTCTTTATTGAACTATACAAATCAAAGTGCAAACCTACACATAAATCATATGTCATGTTTTGACCAACCAACAACATATGGTTTTATTTTTACTAATGACAAGATATGTAGCTACACTATTTAATGATTTAGCTAAAATGGCCCAAATGTAAACATTTTGCCAAAGCAACCTGGTCTTCAGTAACGCCTCAGCAGTGCCACTGACTGATTGCCCCCATGCCATGCCGCACTGACGCAGTAACTCATTTTAAAAGGGTACATATTGATTGCATACATTAACACCTTTCAGAATTTAGACGTTTGTGTATTGTCAATCCTTTTTAACTGATCTATTAATATATTGATGATTTTCATGATCTTCAGGCCATAATTCTCAAAATTTACACAAATAAATCCTTTTAACTGTACATGTAATTGATCTAAACTATATGAGTGAAGTAAACCTTTTCCAGGATAAATATTTTTGAGTTGATTGTAAACACGGTATGCAGATGTATGACAAAAACACTTGCGTTTGTGCATTTAATGTATTTTATTAAAAATACTGCAATTGATCTGTTTCATATTACTGTGAGAAACTGTTATGTTTTTATATCAAATGTTTACTTTAATAGAGTAAACA
>JAAGKR010007441.1:10447-36747 GCA_011419295.1 Clarias macrocephalus | reverse complement strand
AGAGAGATTTTGCTACGACTTAAAGGCTACAGTGAGCTAATACCATCTCAGTACAGTTGATATGTAACAAGGTCACACTACAAAGAAAAAAATCTTTGCAAGTGAAAAATATTCAAATTAAAATTTGATTCGTCACATACATGTACACAGCCTTAATGCTTATACGACCGGACGTGACTTTAAAAGAAGGATTTGTCTGCGAGAATGAATTGCGCTAGTGAGTACAATTTATAATAATAATAAAAAAAGAATATTTAAATTGGATAATAATAATATGAAACAAAAGATCCTGGCATAGGCTCTGTGTACAGGATAAAGTGGTATAGACGACGGTGATGAGAAAATTATACAAATATAGAAAACTTTAAGCTGAAAAATAAAAAAAAATAGAAAAAAATGACGTTTTATATTGAATATAGTTCTATTTATCTGAACTTTCTTAAAATAAGATTACAACAAAACACTACAAGTCTATTCAGCTTATTTCTAATCAAACTGTGCTGTAAGGTTGGCGAATCATTTTGCTAGTTATAATCATTTATTTCTTGGAAAAAGCTACATTTTCACTTACAGTTTTAGTAATATTTAACCAGTGTTTGGTTTGTTATGAACTGAATAAATAATAGATAAATTTGGCCATATTGAAGAATATTCCACCTGCTATGATGTCATTATTTGCAGCACAGAGTTAAAGCTGAATGTTTTCAGGACGGTAACTTGTATTTTTGTATTTTTGTCATAACATATTGAAGAAAGAGGGAAAGCAGAGTGTTGAGGGAAAAACCGCTGTAACGTGAGTGAGAACAGACACTAGTGAATAGAAGTCTGATGGTTAGAAAAGTGCATTTGTCTCAGATATGAATAATAAATTTATAGAATGTTTAAAATATTCTAGAGTAATTGAAATTGTAATACTCGCACCTCCAGGATTGTGAGTTCGAGTGTGTGTGTGTGTGTGTGTGTGTGTGTGTGTGTGTGTGTGTGTGTGAGTTGTGTACTAGCTGGGTTTCCTGCAGGTTCTCCACAATCCGAAGACTGTCTACAGGCTCATTCGTGTTTATACGTCGCCTGTAGTGTTTAACGGTGTGTGTGTGTGTGTGTGTGTGTGTGTGTGTGTGTGTGTGTGTGTGTGTGTGTGTGTGTTTATACGTCGCCTGTAGTGTTTAACGGTGTGTGTGTGTGTGTGAGTGTGTGTGAAATTGTGCCATGTAATGGGTTAGCACCCCCCCCCCCCCACCACCACCACCCACCCAGAGTCTACCCCACTTTGGTATCCCTCCAGGTCCCCTGCAACCCAACATAGGATAAGCGATATGGAAAATGGATGGATGAAGAAAGAACTAAAGCTGTGCTCATGTCCTGGCCGAACTCAAATAGTTGCTGTTTCTGTCTGTTTCTATCCACACACACACACACACACACACACACACACACACACACACACACACACACACTGATTTGGAATTATTACTGCTTCCCTGCTCCTTTTACATCTCTCTCTCTCTGTAAACATTGTGTTTGTGCCGTGATGAAAACCAGATCGCTCTGCTTTCTACTCGTGTATTCTTCAGAGACTCGGAGACACTGTGCCTCTTTATTTCAGCTTCGCCGAGCTCATAATCTTGTGCCAAGACTTTTCCACATCTGGGTCTGTTCTGCTCTCATGTCTCTCCGGCGCCCCCTACAGGCCAGATGAACATGATCACAATGTTTATATTGAAAAGTGCCATTTTTATATTTAAAAGATCTCTCCCAAAGTGTGTGTGTGTGTGTGTGTGTGTGTGTGTGTGTGTGTGTGTGTGTGTGTGTGTGTGTGTGTGTGTCTTAAAGCCTAATTGGCTTTTTTAAAACTCAGCTAAAAAAACAAAAATCACACACACACACACACACACACACACACACACACACACACACACAAAATCACCATTTCAGACGTGACAAATCAAGCAAAGAAAACAACTAAGGAAATTTTTTATTCTAGGACCTGGGTTAAGAAACCCTTAACACATTTCTACAGACCTGTCTGAATGTCTAAACATGATTAAAAAGTGATTTTTGCATAATAAGTGCCCTTTGACAAAAACACACACACACACACACACACACACACACACACACACACACACACACACATATATATATAATTACAATTTCTGGATCATCAAAATGTGACATTTTCTGTAAGTAGATTTTATTCAATATTTATGGCAGGTTGCTGTGATTTTAGAGTAATAAACCTCTACAGGTGCCTTTATAGTAGAATAATCAACTTTAAGGAAGATGCAGAACTCATTAGAGCTTCACTACACCATGTTGTTGCTAATTAGTTTCCCTTAACCACATGACACTGTATGTAACTTCTACAGTCCTGTGCAAAAGTTTTTGGCAGGTGTGAAAAGATTTTGTAAAATAAATATGTTAAAAGTTTATTTTTAACAAAATGGAAGGCAAATCTGAATCAAATCAGTATTTGGTGAGTCCAGACCCCTTTTTCTTTTGCCATGGATTCCTCTAGGTAGACGTGCACATGGTTTCTGAAGGTACTCCTCAGGTGGGTCGTTAAACAGTTAGTTCTTGGAGAATTGATCTCAGATCTTCTGTGGATGTAAGCTGCCTCAAATCCTTCTGTCTCTTCACTTCCAGGACTCTTTGATCTTCTCCGCGCTGAAGATAGTTCTTAATAACTTTCTTAATGACGTCTGCCTGATGGTGTTGCATGATGGATGTTGAATCTGTCTGTATTTCTCAGCGCAGACCAAATCCCCAACTCCATTTGCAGAAATGAAACCCCAAACTTGCAAGGAACCTCCACTATGCCTCACTGTCGCCTGCAGACACTTATTACTGTACCGCTCTCCAGCCTTTCTGCAAACAACCTGCCTCCTGCTACGGCCAAATACCTCAGCTTTAGCCTCATCGGTCCAGAGCACCTGCTGCCCAGTTCCTGTTTTCATGCATAGCTGAGTCGCTTCCACCTCAGAGGTGCAGCGTTTGGGCTGTAATTCTTCCATGAAGACGGTCCTTCTGGTCCGACAGTCGCTGGGTGACCCTGGGTCCCACTGGTTTCCGCACCGCCGATAAAGCATGATGCGTCTTTCATCTGTTGCATCAGGTTTCCTTGGCCAACCGCTGCGTCTACGGCCTTCAAGTTCGGCCATTTCTTTGATCTTTGCAGAATAGCTTGCACAGCACATTTTGAAGCCGCAGTCTGCTCTGAGACCGTTGCCTGGGAGAGACCTTGCTGAGGCAGTATAATTTCCTTGTGCTCAGCCTCGCCTTGGTGTATGACCTGTGACACAACCTCACCTTAGTAGAAACAGTCAAACCAGAGTTTCGATTAATGACTCCATTTCATCCTACGTATGAAACTGATGATCATCATCACCTGCCTGGTGTAACTGGATAATCACACGCCTGACTCTCATCCTACAAAATCTCTGACTTTGTGCAAGTGTAGGAACTGATGCTGGTTTAAAGCCTCACCAAATATTGATTTAATGTAGATTTTTCTACTGTTTGCTCATTTCCATTTTGTATATTGATGAAATATATAATATATTAAAATATTCATACTTTATAGTATTTCTTCACACCTGCCTAAAACTTATTAGAGATGCAATAAAACTGCAATTCACTCCTTGTATTTTCTGTATTTCTTACCTCTTCTATTGTGTGTGTGTGTGTGTGTGTGTGTGTGTGTGTGTGTGTGTGTGTGTGTGTCGCTTCTATGGGATCGCAGTGAGTGGATGAAGTTAGAGCTCGTCTCGATCCTACAGCACCTCAGTGGCCTCTATTTTACCTCTGTCGAGTCTCGGCACTGTCAGCCTGTCTATTGGAAATGAAAAACCTTTTAAGATCTCTCTCTCTCTCTCTCACACACACACGCACACACATGCGTGCGCCCCAGAGGCTCAAACCACTGGCCAAGCCACTCACCTGTGCCTCAGTGTGATTGACAGGTGGCCCGATCTACTGGGAAAGCCTGACAGCGGTGATATTTACACAGCAAGGCTTTTAAAAAGAGCACGGGAACGAGACAGGAGCGGCGGCATTTTTATGGCAGACGAGAAAATATTTGAGATGACAAAACGTCGCCTCGATTTTAAAGTTTGGTTCATTCCCCGCAGCTCTTGAGCAGACTGTTAATCACAGTCTAATGTTCCTTTTTAATTGGACTCCAACTGGTTCATTTGCATCCTCATCAAAACACACTCTGATTACCAGAACGTATCTTCAGGAGATGATGCCATGACACGTAATCGCTAAAAGGTTATGAGGAATGACACTGCAGATGGCATTAACCCTTTCATGTCCTGCACAACTTTTTGGTAGAGCAGATTTTGAGTCAGTATACACTGTATCATACTAACTGATGTTGTCTGGCTTTTCACTGCTCCTGTGGTGGGGTCGCCACAGTGGACCATCCAATCTGCAAACCAAGCAAAGGTTTTACGCTAGATGAAGTTCCTGATGCTCCCCTCCTGTTTTATTGGGGCTTTGCACCGCATCCAACGGCTGGGGTTCAGGCATTGGGTGGGAATTGAACCCAGGCCTTCGAGTGAACCTTCTACTGAGCCTCCAGTGTATCATATTCAAAAATGTTGAATTTAACCTGGATGAGCCATCTCTACCATTCGGTTGAGGTGTGCTTTGCTAAAAAATAATCTAACAGACAACACTGTGACTTTAAATAGTATGCATTTTTAATTGCCTTATAGCATAGCACAAGAAATAAAGTATTTATGCACAATAAAAATTTGGGCACCACCACATGAAAGGATTGCAATTTATATGATGTTTGTTAATTATTATTATTATTATTATTATTATTATTATTATTATTATTATTATTAAAATATATTTTTTACTATTATTGTTGTTATTGTATTTTAAATATGTTGATACAGTTCCCATAGAGTAACATCTCAAACCATTTGGATTTTGGGGGGAAAAATGCACATGTTAAAGATGTGTCAAAAAAAGATGTTAATTGGATAATTAGCAAAATTGTAATGTCTATGAAATTCCCCTAAATATGTTCAATAATTCTGCTTAGAGAATCCATCTTAACTATTTACATGCAGGCTAGATTAGACTAATTTGATTTAATCTGTTAAAAATGTAACAGAAGAAGAAGAAGAAGAATCAGTCTTCTTCTGATCGATCGAGACTGTTCCGACATGAAGCGGCTACATGATGCACTTTTATTCCGATTGGGCTGTTATTCCTGTTATTGCTCTAATATTAGGGGCCCATGTTTTATTTCAGGCTGCTGGGTTGAAAAGACATCTGTGATCAATAGCACTATAGCAGAGTAATGCAATAATCAGAAAACGGCTCTCCAGTTCGATCCTGAGCTCGGGGTAACGTCTATGAGAAGTGTTTCAGTCCTAGAAGCAAACCAAAAGTGGATTGTAAATTCACTCCAGGTGTTAATGGTGATGGTTTCTCAATTTGTGCCCGTTGGAGCAAGCGCAGAAGCTTTGTGGATAAAAGAAAAAATAAAAAAATAAAAACGCCATGAGTTTAATCAGTGGTAGGAGTAAATTGATAAAGCTATATTTTATATATATATATATATTTTTTTTATTTTAAATTTTTTTTTTAAAAAAATATATTTGTTTATAAAATATTTCATACCTGTTAATTCATAGCTGATCATTTGCTGACATCGTAGGTCATGTAATGTGTCTCCTGATGCACCTCTAGATGCACCGCAACAAGGGAAATGGAAGCAACGCCGTCCCAAGAACACGTGGCAACGAACCTGCATGAAGGACGAGGACGAAACTCCAGTTAGAGATCGCTTGGTGCCCGGCGTGATGCTCGGCTCGAGAGGAACTACAGTAAGATTATTATAAGCTTATCATTTCCGTAAAGCTGCTGTGACAGTATCCATCGTTAAACGTGCTATATCAAAAAAACTGAACTTCCAAAAAATCTACTGGATATGAAAAAATAATACTACGGTTTAAGTACATAAGAAAATGTGAATCTATTATACAGCTTGAACAGATAACGTGTTTCACACTTATTTTATTACAGATATGAATAGATGACAAATACATTGCTGTTGCATTTCTCTGCTGGTTGATATGTACAGTATGGTAGAGCCCCAGACCTGGTGGCATTTCTACTGGTTTTGATCTTTAATATATAACATGATGCAGCTGACTGTGGCTTGATTGTGACAGTGTGCCTGCTGTGTTTCTCTTGTTTGTTACCATCTTTCTGAGATGTTCTTCACGGTGTTGTGCCTTCTGCTCATTTTTTGGACATAGGGATGTAACCAGATACGAAAACAATCTCCAGGAAAAGAGGACAGAGGTTCTAATGTGTTCGAAAAAAGATACAGATATGAATAGAAGAATCACCATTTATTCTTTTCCCAGTAGAACGACGTGACAGCCAAAACATGGTATCGGTGCTAAAAAGTCTCTCAGCTTGGTGAAAAAGTGAATTTTCTGAACAGGATCATACATAGAACACCATTTTTCATACTTAATGCTTCTTATCTCCCGATCTATGCTTCGTTTTTTGTAAATATGCATAAACATACTTATGAGATAAAAAGAAACACATTTGCTAAATACAGTTTCATGTCCTTTTATGTTTTAGTGTCCGTAACTTGTTTGAATTTAAATCTTTCAACAGTCTTAACTGTCATTTAGATGAAACTTGGCCAATTTAGATTTCACATAAAAAGACATAAACTTGAAAAAGTGTATTATTCTAAAATGCATAATTGTTAAGCTATTGCAGTGTGACCTTGACATGGTTACGGACACTACAGATTTTTTGCTTTCTATGCTTTTGAACAAAAAAACTATTTAAGCAACAAGCTTTAGAGTTCATATGCTTCTAGAAGCTTACACCAATTTTAGTATCAATACTCATAAAGAAATATGAGCATAAGCATTTTAAATGATTATTGTTTGAAGCAGGACAGTATAACACAAAAAATGGCCATTTTTGGGCATGTATAAAATCATTGTTACGTGGTGCGGCTCTGCATATTCGAAATTTTTTAATTTTTATAAGAGCCCTAATGCAGGGGGTCAATGAAATAGGAGTATGTGAGAGTGCTTATGATACACACAAGAAGACCTTTCTGTTTAGAGATGGCGTGGGATTACAGGCCTCTGCCCTGCCCGAGGATTTATTGGAGAGAGATTCTTAATACGTGCTTTGCACTATAACTAAGAGCACACGCTGAACTGAGGCTCTCCCTCTCTCACTTTTAGGCGTTTTAGGGAGACAAAGGCTGGGTCTTTGCCTCTCTCCCTCTCTTAAGCATGCTCGTCTGTCTTTCTTTCTTTCTTTCTTTCTTTGTCTTGCATTGTCTTTGCCCTGATACCTTACCGGTACTACGTAAATGATTGCACGAAGTGCGGCGGTATCAGGACTCCTTAAATAAACACGCCGCCAGGTGAGGAGCGTTCATGCTGATTGTGGCGTTGCCTGGCAACCGTGTGTATAAATGCTCGCACCTCTGCCAGTTTAGAACTCTGTGGGGTAGCAGCCTGAGGATCTGCCCGTATAAAGCATTTTCAAGCGGTTCTGCTCCTTGTGAGACCAGCGTCGTTACAGTATCCCCTCCTCTACAGATGTCTCCCAATGTCCGAGAGTCAATCTGGACCCTGCGAAACTCTCTGATGGGTTAGAGGTCTAGTGTATGTGAATGGGAGGCGCTTGATCACCCAGGCTATTAACACCGAGCCAGTTGGTCCGCCACTCGATCACCATGGGTGGGTGCACGGGGGGTGAATAAGGTGCAAGGGCTAGACCGGTTTGATATGGGCCTTCGACAGGGTTTTACATCCCAGTAGCCCTGAGGAGCAGTAAAAAGGGGTACTGGGGTACTGGACCTGGGGGTTGGGCACCCTTAATGCAGCTTAGGGTGCATTGACATCCCCAATTTGATACAGAACGGGTCGGCCAGTCGATACAAGGGTTGTGGCGATGTAACCAGGGGAACCCAAGCACTACTCCCAGCTCTGGCACCCGGTTCACCAGAAACAAGATTCCCTCGCAATGATGTCCGAGCCGTAGTATGACTGGGGCCGTCCTCTGCGTCACGCACCCTGAATTAATCGGGATGGCAGAATCAGGATGGCGGAAGCTAGCCTCCCGTCAATAGAATTTCCCATGGCCCCCGAATCGATGAGCGCCTCTCATCGGATCCCGGTCCCTGAAAGTGTACCTGATAGGACGAGCCCTGCATGATGGGGTCTTGACTTTTGGGTCGAACAGAAATAAATGTAGAGATTCCCTACACCAAATGTTACTCAAGTAAAAGTCCTCTATTTACTTTTGTACATGAGTGAAAGTATAGAAGTACTCACCTTCAAATTTACTTAAGTAACAAATGTACAGCTCTCAGTAGCATTAACAGTACATTACTTTGTAGAAATATAGAATATTAGAAATATGCAATTAAGTACAGTAACAACGTGCATGTACTCAGTTCCCTCCACCCTCTGGATTTGGGAAAGATGCTGCTTTAAAGCTTTTTCCTTAGCTTAGAGACATCATGTTAATCTTGATCTATTCTAAACTCGAGAGATGGTAATGTGTAGTAATAAGTCGTGTTCTGCTTGTTAGTCCATATGGAGCACTGAAGAAATACATGTATCCCTTCTATGGTTTAATAAAGTAAGCAAGATTGTGCCAATTCCTTAAGATTAACCATGCAGTAAGGTTGTTGGAATTCAGCAAGACAGCTTCATGTTTTGATTGAACTTGCGTCATCTGGTTCCTTGAAATCCACTCAGGCCCAACAGGGGCCGCCGCTGGCTAATCAAACCCGCAGAAGTGCTCCTCTCCTGGGCTGCCACTTGCTTTTGTCCCCCCTGGTGATGGATGGGTTCACGGCCCTGGCCTGAGCATTGTCCACTTGCTCCGACCTCCTGATCGCTATCTGAGGGTTCAGTCAGTCAGAAAAGCACTGACCGCCATGCACCAGGAGCGAGCAATCCGATCTGCTTTCGGGCTACTAAAAAGAGTGAAAGGGTCAACTTTGAATTAAACGACTTCTAGATAGGAAGAAGATGAAGTCATTAACAAGCAACGTGAACGTTACGGCACTGGTGGTTATACATCTGTTCAGTGCAACCGAACAGATGTATACAACCACCATTCTGTTTCCTTTTTAATTCTAAAGTTCAGACAATCTGTGTCTACCTTGTCCCTGCAGTGATCCATCATTGTCCAGGTGTTTGTGTTCACCCACCTCTGACTGAGCGAGAAGAGGAGACATGTCATCCCTATCAGTCAGATAAATGACCCTCATCTCTCCCATCAGTCTCTGTTCAGTCCAGAAAGAGCCTCCTTCTATTCACACAAACTTCCTAAACACTGTGTGCACAGCAGGTAGATTAGGTCTAGAACAAACTGCCTACACAAGGACTGGGCAGATTAGCGAGTCCCTGACGTCTCCACAGTACGCTTTCATTGTGTCTAGTCAGCAAATGAAAGACCGGTAATGAAATAAGCCTTCTCTCATCCGTGATCGATAAAACTGCGGGAGGTGAATTAGGCACTTGTCGTCTTTTCCTCTATAATTACTTCACTCATCCCTCTCTGTTCGTTCATGACACTGCAGGAGGGCAGCAAGACACAGACAGAGATAGGAGGGAAAAAAATAACTAGCTCATCTCATCCTTCTCATGGAAAACGCATTAGCTGTGAAGTGGAACGACGCAGTTTCCATAAATTTCACCACAGCGATGCTGACAACCGGCATCGCGCTCTTAATTCCTCGCTGAACGCCAGCAGATAAATCATGGCTCGGGCCTCAAAAACAGACTCAGTCAGTCTGGTACTTTTTTTTTTTCTTTCAAAAATTTGAGCCAATTTCACATTAAAAGGTTTGTATGAGATTTATTAGCTCTTCCTACTAAGACGTTTATCAAAGGTATTTTATCATGCCCTTATTATGCTAGAGTTAGGCTTTCTCCTCAAAAGGACTGGACTTTCTAAACAAAACCTAATTCTATGAACAAAACACTCTGAAACACCAGCATTCTCAAATATACATATGCTAAAATCTAACATATACTGTACCGACACATCATTGTTCTCTGTCAAACTGTATCATTCAACAGTGTCCACCATCAAACCCCAAAATTCACTGCAAAACACCAGTATTCATCATCAAACCTCAACATTCACCATCAAACTCCAACATTCATCGTCAAAATCCATTATATTTAGCAACAAACACCAACATTCATCACACTTCAACATTAACTACAAAATCCAACATTCACCATCACTCTTCAGCGGTCACTACAAATCACCAACATTCACCATCGAACCCCAGCATTCACCATCAAACACCCTCATTCACCATCACACTTCAACATTCACTACAAATCACCAAGATTCACCATCAAACACCAATATTCACCATCAAACCTCAGCATTCATCTTAAAACACCATCATTCACCATCAAACTCCAACATTCATGGTCAAAATCCATTATATTTAGCATCAAACACTAACATTCATCACACTACAACATTCACTACAAAACTGAATGCTCACCATTAAACACCCTCATTCACCATCACACTTCAATGTTCACTACAACGCATCAACATTCTCTAACATGCATCATCAAACCTCAACGTTCACCATCAAACATCAACATTCACTCTAAAACTCCATCGTTCACCATCAAACCCCAACGTTTACCATTAAATCCAACTTTCATTGAAACATTATATTTAGGATCAAACACCAACATTCATCACACTACAACATTAACTACAAAATACAACATTCACCATCACTCTTCAGCATTGACTACAAATCACCAACATTCACCATCAAACACCAATATTCACCATCAAACATCAGCATTCAACGTAAAACACCATCATTCACCATCAAATTCCAACATTCATGGTCAAAATCCATTATATTTTGCATCAAACACCAACATTCATCACACTCCAACATTCACTACAAAACTCAATGTTCACCATCAAACACCCTCATTCACCATCTCACTTCAACGTTCACCACAAAGCACCAGCATTCTCTAACATCAAACCTCAACATTCACCATCAAACCTAAACATTCATCTTAAAACACCATCATTCACCATCAAACTCCAACATTCATGGTCAAAATCCATTACATTTAGCATCATCCAATATTTAGCATCAAAGACCAACATTCATTACATTCCAACATTCACAACAAAACTCAACGTACACCATCAAACACCCTCATTCACCATCACACTTCAATGTTCACTACAAAGCATCAACATTCTCTAACATGCATCATCAAACCTCATCGTTCAGCATCAAACCCAAACATTTACCATTAAATCCAACTTTCATTGAAACATTATATTTAGGATCAAACACCAACATTCATCACACTACAACATTAACTATAAAATCCAACATTCACCATCAAACACAAGCATTTACAGAAACATGAAGATTCACAAACATCTACCCCATAAGCCAAGAACAAAATTCAACTTCAAAACAAAACACCAAATTTACTGCAATAAATACCACCATTACACTACTATAAAAACAACTCAGACCTGCTTTCTCTATCAAACTGCAACATTCACAATCAAACACTATTATTCATGATCAATACCTCGTCTTTTCAATATTCTCTATCAACTACTCTCAGTCACTCAGTCATTGTCTATACCGCTTTATCCTGTACTCAGGGTCGAGGGGGGCCTGGAGCCTCTCCCAGGAGACTTAGGGCACAAGTCGGGGTACATCCTGGACAGAGTACACCGAAGGAAACCCACCAAGCACGGGGAGAACATACAAACTCCATGCACACAGAGATGGGAATCGACCCTGGCCGAGAAGCAAACCTTCCATCAACCATCTTCCATAAATTAATTTGTACTTGTATAGAGTTTTTAACAATTTCAATACACAGCAACATTAAACAACAGCCAGTAAACAACAACTTTCGTGAGAGATTACTGGAAACCAAACAATTTCATTAAGACACACCGACTCAACTTATGGCTTGTACAAGCTAACGTAGCATCCCTCCTCTTCCACCTCACACTGACCTGATCTGACTCAGAGATGCAAAAAAGCATTAGTCATGAATTTATAGGTTCCGGGTCAACTGTGTGCGCTACTTGGACAAACAGGCCATCCCTAAGTCGCTGTAAATAACGGGCCGAGCTGGGCCAGAGCGCCCAGCCGGAACCACCGTCATGGTGGACTGGGAAGATCCGAAAAGGAACGTTTCCAGCCAGTCGAGCGGGAAAATGGCGCAAAAACGGGTCGGATGGATCCTGCAGATGTTTTTAATATCGGGCTTTGCTTGATATACGACAGGAGTTTCGGAGACATCGAGCCTTAAATCAAAAACCCTGGCCACTTGAAAAATGGCAGCCATCTTGAACAGGAGACAGAAGTGGTAATATAATGGCCAATGCCGGTGATATATTTAAGCTGCTAGAGCAGTACAATCATCTTTAAAGGGTTGTATTTTTATACTTTAATTCATGTTTAGTCAAGGAGGTGTTTGATTTATGTTTACGTGCAGGCTTTTGAGAGATGTGTTTATTCAAATCGGTTTGCAAGTTGTCAGAATCCGATCCAAGTACAGGGCTGAGCAGTTGGAAAATGAGTGAGTGAAACCTTCATGAGAGCTTGAGAGTGGGGAAGTCTCGAGAAGAGTGGGATTTGGAGTAGCACAGAAGCTTAACCGCTGATGTACCGCTGCCTCTAGAAAATGGTTCCAGCGTTACAAAGAAATCAAAGAAGGATATGTATTTCCTTCACACTCCGATCCAAGAGACGGTTGAAGATTGGAAAAAGTTCAGGTGATGTTTTTCCAATTCTGAACTTGTCCAGTTTGGGTGGATCTTTGTTCCGTGCTGACGGGAGTGGAACCTGATGTGGTCTTCTAATGATGTACAGTACAGACCAAAAGTGTGGACACACCTTCTCATTCAAAGAGTTTGAATTTGTATTATGGCAAGAAAAAAGTAGCTAAGTAAAGAAAAACGAGTGGCATCATTACTTTAAGAAATGAAGGTCAGTCAGTCGGAAAAATTGGGAAAACTTTGAAAGTGTCCCCAAGTGCCGTCACAAAAAGCATCAAGCGCTACAAAGAAACTGGCTGACATGCGGACCGGCCCAGGAAAGGAAGACCGAGAGTCGCCTCTGCTGCGGAGGATAAGTTCATCCGAGTCACCAGCCTCAGAAATCGCAGGTTAACAGCAGCTCAGATCAGAGAGCAGGTCAATGCCACACAGAGTTCTAGCAGCAGACACGTCTCTAGAACAACTGTTAAGAGGAGACTGTGTGAATCAGGCCTTCATGGTAGAAGATCTGCTAGGAAACCACTGCTAAGGACAGGCAACAAGCAGAAGAGACGCGTTTGGGCTAAAGAACACAAGAAAGAACACAAGAAAGAAAACTCGCTGAATGAGAAGGGGTGTCCAAACTTTTGCTCTGTACTGTAGTTCATGGTTACACCTCCAGGTTTGACATGTTCTGAGATGCTTTTCTGCTCATGGTGGTTGTGGTTATTTAAGCTACTCTACTATTCCTGTTAACTCAAACCTTCCTTTTGGCTGTTCGCTCACAGTTTCCGCCAACAGAATAGAATTTTTTTTTCTTTTTGGTACCATTCTGTCAGAAGGTTCTTAAATACCCAAGCCAGTCCGTCTGGCACCAACATCCGTGCCATGGCTGTCAAAGAGTCACACTCTGGTATTTGATATGAACATTAACTAAAGCTCTTGACCTGTATCTGAACGATTTCGTGCGTAGGACTGTTCTCACGTGACTGGCTGATTGGATAACTGCATGAAGGAGCAGTTTTTAAACCTCGAAAATTATATTTTCATGACACTTTGAAAGTGCTTCAATGGATTCTCCCTGCAGAATTGTTAAGTGTTCCTGTCTAGACGAACTTCTACAACTTCATCTGCATCTTCATCTGTAAATCACTTTGGTTAAGATTTTGATTCCAATGGAAATCAAATTTTTAGACATTTTGAATAACATAGTGACTATGTTTAAAATAATAATAATAATAATAATAATAATAATAATAATAATAGGAAAGCTTTGGGGCAATTAACAAAAGTTCCCCCATAATACCCAATTGACAAAAAAAGAAAACCATAAATATATTATAACCGACACACCACCAAGTGTCAAAGGGTCAACCTGTTAAATTCCTAGCAGTTCTTCATTCTCTTGTATTCTGCGTTCTGGGAGTGGTGTGGTCCTGATTGTTCACCCGTGAGCAACCTTTCTCTCTCTCTCTCTCTCTGTCAGGCTCCAGCAGCTTCTGTTTGCCTTCCAGACTTCTGCTCCTGTGATGCATGGCTGCAAGCACTGAGGTTAATTACAGCTTGAGTAAAAAAGAAAGAAAGAAAGAACCACCTCAGTGTTGGTGTGTATATGGAGACGGGGTCAATGACCAGTGGGCTCGGTCATCCATGAATCACAGCAGGACCTACTTCTCGCTCACTTTGACTCTTTCTTCGACTCTCTCTAATATAGCGAAATTGATCAAAATAACTTTCCCAGTAGCAACGTCATGAGACTCAGCATCGCTACGGCTGAATTATTCAGAGATTAGGTAAGGAATAAAGCACTCTGGGTTTCGCTGTTATAGGGAAACAATCAGTGGAGCAGACTGCAGAACTTGATGTTACATACAGTAGTGCCTTCAAACTGTTGACCCTGATGATTCCTTCTATAAATATTAAATGGAAATCTTTTTACAGGAGGAGTCACCATGCCAACGACTCCACGTGTTTTTATGAAGAATCTGTTAATCCCTGTGAACAAGCTGTTACCATGGAAACAACAACATATTAAAAAGTTAGCTTTAATACTCTGTCTGTTGTTGAAGTTAAGATGTTGTCCTATACACACACACACGCCAAAAAAAGAACAAAAAAAAAAAACCAGTTGTGTTTCAGAAGTGTCAAATTATTAGTCTTTCTCAAAGCAAAGAAAACAACTAAGATTAAAATGAGGAGATAAACAACTGAAATTTGCATTTCAACTTCATGAATGAAATGTGGTGGGAAAAAATTAAGAATGAGAAATGACAGTTTATTTACATCATAAAAAAATCAACAGCAAAAAACTGAGCTGTTTTTAATAGTGAAAGTAAGAGCATTTCCACACACACACACACACACACACACACACACACACACACACACACACACACACACACACACACACACTCAATGTGATGAGAACTCACAGGATAGGGACGAAACCGCTGTGTGTCTTTAAGAAAACCACTGAATCAGAAAAAAAAGTGCTTGAATTTGCCAGGGAGCATAAAGATTGAACTTTGGAGCGATGGAAAAATATCGAGCCTATTCCAGAGTGATGTCACGTCACGTCACGCGCTTCCCTCCTGACCCTGGTGAAAGCATCACGTCAGACTGGACTCATCAGAACATTCCGGCCAGGCAGTGAGCATTATTTTGTTTTAAAATATACAACCACGCTCAAGAACTTTCTACATGTACAAATCAATCAATCAATCAATCAATCAATAAATAAATAAATGTCTCCTCTATTAGGAATTCCTCCGTGTAAGCTCTCCCTACTCAGAGGTTCAGCAGTAAACATTGCAGGATCAAAGGTCGACCAGGGAAGGTTTTTTTCTCCTGTTACTGAGTACATTAAGATGTGCCGCTCTCTCTTTCTCTCTCAGTCACTCCACTGGAATGGAGCCATGTGACCTGTGACCTGGGCACTGCTCTCTCGCTCTCTCTCTCTAATCATCCTCACACAAAATACACCATATAAACAGGGTAATTCATTAAGTGCATAATAAGCTTACAGCCTGGACAGAGTGCCAGTCCATTGCAGAGCACAAGCACACACACACACACACACACACACACACACACACACACACACACACACACACACACAATCCGGACAATTTCGAAACACCAGTTAGATGCCTAAGCTGCATGTCTTTGGACTGTGGGTCCCCTGAGGAAACCCACTAAGCACAGGGAGAACCTACAAACTCCATGCAGACAGACCCGAGGTGGGATTCGAACCAGACCCCCAAGGCCACCGTGCTAACCAGTATGCCATCGTGCCACCATTATTAAATTAATTCATAATTAAGTGGTATATTTGGGGTTCTGAAGACATCAAGCCACGGTCAAGTAGACCACTGAAGATTTTCAGCAACGGCCAGGAAAAAAAAAACACTAACAGCTCCAGGTGAAATAGACTGTAGGCTTCTTTGCATTTAAAGAGGCTGCATCTGCTTTAAAATGCTCAGTAAGGTGGTACAAGCATACTGTAGGTGGTACATACATACCGAACGGCACTGAAACAAGCTGCAGTGGCACACGGGGCATTGAGTCAAGATGAATAATGCGACATGTTATGAGAAAGTATCCGAGGCCAGTTTGCATTCATCAGCGCAGAAGCTGCTCATGGAACGCAGGTGGACTTTCCAAAGCACAAGGTCAGAACAACAACCACAAAAACGTGACGTTGCGGACTCCTGACCTCAACATCACGCACGCAGACTTTGGATCGATCTCATACGTGCAGGACGGACCAGAAACTTATGCGAGATGGAGGCTTTGAGCGGCGGGTTTACAACCTGAGAAAACAGACGGTTTCATCTGCTGCTATTACAAAACACTGCAAGCCTTCACAGATACTAAAAGGAGCAGCACACACAGTATTAAAAACCACACACAGTGACACACACACACACACACACCTGCGTTTCCCACAACATCACACCCCATTTCCCTCTGTTTGTGCACACTGCTCTCCAAACACACTTAGCAGGTAGAACACAGCTTGGTGTTAAAGGATTGAGAGGCCACTAATAACCTGAGAGGGTGTGTGTGTGTGTGTGTGTGTGTGTGTGTGTGTGTGTGTGTGTGTGTGGAGTAAGAGTCTTGTATTACACATGTCCCATACACTGAAAGATAACAGCTGATGTGTGTATAAATAAAGAACACGTCAGTCGCACGAGATATGAAGTCTGCGATCGCTGTACTAACATACAGTCTCCGCCTTATAACGCCAGGCCACGCCCCCTACGTGCCAAGGAAGAACGTGAGTTGGCTTCAAGGTTTTTGTTTCATTTGTGCTTACGGATAATAGTGTGGCACAGAGCGTTAAAGACTGCATCAACAAGTGTGTTAATGAGTGAAATGAGTGTTATTTGCAAAAGTATTCATACCCCTTGAACTTTTCCTCATTTGTATTTTATTGGGATGTGATAGACCAAGACGAAGTGGAACATAATTGTAAAGTAGAAGGAAAAGGATAAATGGAAAGATTTTTACAAATAAAAGTCTAAAAATATTGGCGCGCATTTGTACCCCTTTACTCTGATACCCCTAATCAGAAGAAGAGTCCACCTGTGTGTAGTTTAATCCCAGTATAAATACAGCTGTTCTGTGAAGCCCATTAGTGACCAAACAGCATCATAAAGCCCAAGGAAGACACCAGACAAGTCAGGGATAAAGTTGTAGAGAAGTTTAAAGCTTAGAACATCTCACGGGCCGCTGTTCAATCCATCATTCCAAAAGGGAACGAGTCCGGCACAACTGTAAACCTACCAAGACATGGCCGGCCACCTAAACTGACAGGTCGGGCGAGGAGAGCATTACTCAGAGAAGCAGCCAAGCGGCCCATGGTAACTCTGGAGGAGGTGCAGAGATCCACAGCTCAGATGGGGGTATCTGTCCACAGGATAACTATTAGTCATGCTCTAGACAAATCTGGCCTTCATGGAAAAGTGGCAAGAAGAAAGCCATTGTTGAAAGAAAGCCATAAGAGGGACCCGTTTGCAGTTTGTGACGAGCCATGTTGGGGACACGGCGCTCGGATGATGACAAAATGTAACGTTTTGGCCTAAATTCAAAATCACATGAAAATTACCTTGAACAAACCATCGCCAAACATGGAGGTGACAGCATCATGTTGCAGGGAAGCTTTTCTTCAGCAGGGACGAGGAAGCTGGTCAGAGTTGGTGGGAAGATGGATGGAGCCAAATACATAACAATCTTAGAACAAAACCTGTTAGAGTCTGCAAAAGACTTGAGACGAAGGCGGAGGTTCACCTATCAGCAAGACGATGACCCTGAGCACACAGTCAGAGCCACAATGGAAGGGTTTCCATCAAAGCATATTCATGTGTAAGACCTAAATGCAATTGAGAAACTGTGGCAAGACTGGGAAAATTGCTGTTCACAGATGCTGTCCATCCAGTCTGACTGAGCTTCAGCTTTTTTGCGAAGAAGAATGGGCAGAAATTTCACTCTCTAGATGTGCAAAGCTGGTAGAGAAACACCCCAAATGACTTAATTGCATTGAAAGGTGGTTCTACAAAGTAAAGTTGTGTTAGTCTAACACATAAAATAAACATTTATAAAATATATTTACATTTGTGGTTGTAACGTGACCAAATGTGAACAGGTTCAAAGGGTATGAATTACTCCAAGGACCTTGTGAATGTTGGCTGGAGGTCCTGCAACAGACATAAAATTGGGAATAAATACACCATTGGCCTCCACTTTCCCTAGCAGAACTACACAAGGTTCCTACTGTAGATGAGTGGATGGATGGATGGATGGATGGATGGATGGATGGATGGATGGATGGATGGATATCAGTGTTATTCATCTGTTTTGAAGTGATACGAGGGTTTTGGCTGTAGGTTTCCTACAGAACATGTTTGATCACTATTTTGGTAGCATTCAAAACATTCCTCCTGTCTCGCTCTCGCTCTCTCTTCATTATATATGCATCATTACATCTCCAGATACACTGGAGCAATAAACAGATCTGCAGAACTGATCTTATGTAAGGGAAGAAAGTGGAGCTGGAAAAACACACACACACACATACATACACACACACACACACACACACATATATATATATATATATATATATATATATATATATATATATATATATATACATTTATATATACACACACAGGTCTAAACCGCATGTGCAAGATTAATGGGTATTAAATGAACTTTGAAGCTAAACGAATTGCTCTGCTAACTCGGGGAGGAGAATTTCCTCTCAAGTAAAACGCCGGAGTCGTTAAATATCAGGTTCCAGCAGAATTTAAAGTCACACAGAGTGTGCTTTAAGATAAATGTGTGGGCTGACGTTCGACATGTTCCCCTCCTTTTCTGACGGTATTCCACACATGGCAGAGTAAAAGAACGAGAGAACGAAAGGAAATGAGAGATAAATAAAGGGAACCTTGGCAGCCCTGGAATAATTACACGCCACTCTGTCCAATCTACATAAATAAACGCGGCACCGAGGGGAGACTTACAGTTTTGGTTAAAATCATTTTTCAGCTCCGGCTCCGCCGTGTTTCAAAACACCGCCTGTTTATGGCAGCAAGCGTGTTTTACATTTTGCATGAAATATTTCGCCGGGGTCAGGCCGCAGATTGATTCGCAGTGTAGTCCGACATGACGCCTCGAATCCATCATGACCGGTGACGCTGACGGGAAATCGCGACGCTTCCTCATCGAATTACTCCAAAGTCCGTGTAAACACTCGACAAAAGCCGATACAACACGTCTATCTGTGTTCATCAAAAAGATTTATACCTAGTGCCCTTAACTAGGGGGTCTTAAAGATTACTAGTGACTTAGGGCAAAATGCTGCACTCGGGGACTGCTTTAACTTAAAAAAAAAAAAAAACTCCAAACCTAAAAACCTTAGTGTTATGTAAATAATAATTACATTTAAATGTATTTTACATTCATAGCAATTTTCAAACGCCCTTATCCAGAGCAACTTACACCTTTTATCCCACCACACATCTGAGTAATTAAGGGTTAAGGGCTTTGCTCAAGGGCCCCTCAGTGAGAGCTTAGTGAGGCTGGGGTTTGAACCTGGGACCTTCTGGTCAGTAGTCCAACGTCTAAATCACAGAGCTCTTTTTATAGAATCCTGTATGCTTTTTAAGCATTAGAACATTTATATTAAATGAAATAAAGAAAAGTATGTACTTTAATGACCCCTATTTATAATAAACAGTGCAACACGGAACATTCTAATTCGACCCATAATCATTTTTAAACGTTATTTGTGTCATTAATATTTGTCCATTTAATGGTGCTGTAGAGCTTTTTTTCCTGAAATTTGAAACCAAAAAAACAAAAAACACTAATGTATAGGTTGGATTAATTTTTGTTACTTGTTGTTAATTGCTGTTGCTGTTGTTGAGTTATTGAGATAAGGACCTAACTTGTCAATTCAAGTTTTAGTCAAAACAGACAAATGCTATATAATTAATAAACATATTATATATGTAACGTAAATAATATAATTACTTATAACTATAACAATTTCACAAATTATGGAGCCAAATACTATTAAAAATAATCATGCAGTCCACTCTTCATTCATATTTATTACTAAATGAAGATTTAATAATAATTTAGAGGGGAAAAAAAACTTTACCACTGCATTGTAAAAAAAAAATATTTTTAAAACCATTTCTTAAGAGTGAAATAAAACTTAACAAAAATAAGTCTTAAATAAGTCTTAATATTTTATTGTTACATTATTTTAATATTAACAGCTTAACATGGCTAAAACATTTAAAAATAAAAAAAAACTGAAAGATGCAAAAAATCTTAATAAAAATAAAAAAGCATTTTTCCCCCTAAATGTAGATATTTATTTATTTGTTAGTTTATTTATTTATGTTTCATTTATTTGTCCTTTATTTGCTTGTTTAAATAGACACAACATACATAGGAGAATGTGAAATAGAATTTAAATTAATCAAATATGTATTTCAATATAGTTTTTCATTGCCTTTAAAATCATTTTTTAAATTGATGCATTTTTCCATAAACGCTTGAAATAAGCACTGAAACAAAAATTTCAAGCTTGCATAAAAATCTATCTAAGATATCTAGGAATCTGGGAATATGATCAATAATCTTATGTTTGTTAGATGAGTTAAGATGCCTGAGAGGGTTTTTTTTTTCTTTTCTAAAACCGTATCCCTAAAATATTTTTACTTGCTATAATAATTTGTTAATTTTTTTCTCATAAAAAAATGAATAAAAAACTCATGTAAGTGTTTGATAGCTGAGAAAATGAGCACAGTTCTACATTACTTCGTGGATTGAGAATTTCAGAGCCGACTGTATGGGAATCTCAGGGGATCAGACGGGCGAGTCCCGCCTCGTTGGTTCTTATAGCCCTCGGCAAGCCATGGCCGAAAGTTGGCCCCACACACACACACACACACACACACACACACACACACACACACAGAATCCTGCTGGTCAGATCAACACACTAACGCACCAGTGCACTTACAGAAAGGACTGAACGGCTCATTAGTCAGAACTGAAACTGTGAACATCACCAGCGCGGGTGTCCTGTTTAATAGGGAAGGTTACGAAGCTTCACCTTAGCGGTTTTGCCTTTAGTAGAATCAGGATTCAGCTATGATACAAGCTTTAGGTCTATAATATTAAACTAGTATTGTGTTGTGAAAATGAACACCAGGAGTAAAGACTATGATAAGGTGTGAGTCTACAGGGTGGAAGTAGTGTTAACATTTGTGTTGGCAGAAATAGTGTACAATATAAAGGTTAAGTTAGCTCAAAAGTTTAAAAATTAGTTTTTGGTTTTTGGGGTTGCTGTTTTCTGTTTTCTACAATGTCATATTTAAGTTAATTTGAGGTGCGTAAAATGAATTTAAAGATGAATCATTTGAGATTTGTGGACACATGGAAAGGTGAAATATATATAAGTTGAACATTTGAAAATTGAATATTAAAAGTAAAAAATTTGGGGGCATTTTTTATTTTTTTGTATTTTTCTTAATGTTAAGGTTATTAAAAATGAGTAAAGGTTAGAGTCAGTTAACGTTCAGCTCCGCATAAGAATGACGAAATTCATTAAACATTTACATTTTAAGGACGCAATTTGTGAAGGTTGTTAGTTTTGCACTCGCCTTAATGATTATTATAACTCATGATTAGCCTTCAGTGTCACATCTGATTCATGTGTTTCATGAACTTGTGAGCTGAAGTCTTTTAATTCGTCTTGTCACATGACCTATAAATGTTATTTTTGGAGGCGTTTCAAAGATTAGCAGCAATAAAGAATAGCTTTGTATTTTGACAAATAACTTTATAAACGATTTCAACATTAAAATTGTAGGATTTTTGAATTCTCGTAAACTTGAACGTTATAGCGTGTATTAATGAGTCACAGTACAAATGCAGTGAAAGAGAAATATGTGTGAAAATGCGACTGAGGTTAAAGTAGTATACGGCATCCAGCAAGAGAAAATTTGATTGAAATAAAAAGTAGCGGCTCTGCAGGTAGTTTGCATCATCACCCAGTAGCCTTTTCTTGCAATAACATGTAGCTGGTGCAAGACTAAACAGAGACCCAAAAGATGAAAAAATTATTACAGATTAAAGCAAAGGGAAAAAAACGAACTAACAAATGTTGTGCTATCATTATGTTTTATATATTTTTTATCATAATTTCTTCCTTTAAATATATAATGATAACATCATAATATCATGTAAAAATTACATGCATATAATTTTTTTAATGAAGAGTGTCTGGTGTTTCAAATACAGATCGAGACATTTCTTTTTGTCATCCCAGTAGGCTTATATAAACTTACTTCTTCTTATGAAGCAGCTAGCGTGTTTAAGCTAACTATTGTTAATATCTTTAAAAACTACATATACCTATAGACAAAACATAAGGTTAAAACATGAATAATTGTTAAATGGTGAAAGCTTATAACAATGACAACACCGACAATAATGTATAATAATATGAACGGAGTATACTACTACTACTACTACTACTACTAGAAAGAATAATATAGTTTATATATGTTATTAAAACACACATCTTCCCTAACATAGAGAATGTTTAAGAGTCCGAGCGTAGGTTGCAATCGGCTCTCAGCCTGTGAAAATAAAATAAATGCCAGAGTTACGACTATGTGAAATACAGGACGATGTTTTACAGCCGTATTTAGTGCTTAATGGTGCACTGAGGGATTATTTCCTGTTTAAAAAATATACATAAAAAAGCTTGTGCTTAAGCATTTCTCATTTCGTCCAACAGGGGGAGCAAGAGCACTGAGATCAGCAGCGAGATGAGGCAGATTCCTGCTTCATCACATACGGGATGAGCTTTTCGTCCTTACACTGAAGAGGATGTATATTAAAAGAGTGATTGGGTGTAATAGCAGGTAAAATGTTAAATGCAGAGAGGATCAACCCTGCGCCTGAGTGACGCGAGCAGCCAGGATCACTGGCATTCCTGTGCGTTTAAATGCCCCCTTATTACTGGGGCAAACAGACAGATATTTGTTAATGAATCCGCATGCTTGAGTAACTCAAGACGCAGGAGCCTCTCCTGTGAGCCCTGGGGATCGCCAACTCACTGACTGTGGGTCGGGGGTCAAGGTCAAAGGTCTAAGGGCACACGGCTTCGAGGGCCCTCTCGGCTCTAACGGGCAGTTATCGAGGACTAATGGGTTTGTAAAAGTAGCGGGGTAGAATAACACAGTTAAACTGTAGCTGTGTCAAGCCGTGTGTGTGTGTGTGTGTGTGTGTGTGAATGAGGGACATGTTTTAAGTTCTTGGTCCCTGCAAGGATAGAAATATCTGATAGTTTGGATTTTGTGGGGACATTTGCCAAGATTGCATTAGAATTAGATATTTTTTTAAAGCATTTATTAAAAAACAAATATTGCTAAGATTATGGTTATATTTTGTATTATGATTATATTAATTTGCAATAATTATGTCAATAAAAGGTCCTCACAAAGACATTTTCCTGCTTATGTGTATTTGTTCTTTGAAAGAATCAAAAGAAATGGTGTTAAAGTGTAATTGTGAATATTTTTAAACGAAAGTGGAAAATGACGGTATTTAAGTCAACATGCTACATCACACACATCATCATTTGACAATACAAACAAATAAGAGGTGTTCAAGTCAAACCGGGACTTTTGATTGTGCAGAATAACAGAACGCAGTTATGAGAGTAAAAACTCTCCATATAATCCCCTGCTACACTAATGCACTTGTCCCTGATTGCACTAGTGCTTGGACACCATCAAGGTGGAAATAAAATACAATATTTCAGTATCCCAAAACCATAATCAGACCTACTGTAACCTCTTATGTCCCCACACTGACTGTACGTTTTAAACTTTATAGTTATCATTCGTATTTAATTTTATTTTCTATTTAATTTCTATTTCTTATTTTCTGTACATCCTGTTCTTTATGTAATGTGTAAGCAAATTTCCTGATCCTGACACCAAAAACTCCTTTAATGGCCCAAACATGTGGAAATGGCTTGGAGTGAGGTCAGGACTGTACAGGGATCTCAGTCGAGGTTCTGCAATGTGCAAGTGGTGTTGGTGAATGATTGTGTGTGTACAGTTCCTACCCACAGATGCAACTCTTCTGTAAGTTGTTAGTATGATGAGAAGACATGAGCCTATTCTCTAACCTGAGTAATAATACCTTAAGTGAGAAATTTACTGATTAGTACTCAGCCCAAGGCAGATATAATCATTTCTGTCACAGCGCTATTTTGATTGGTCAGAAAGAGTTGATTAATTCCCTATAGCTGCAGCTCACCATTTGTAAACTCGATGTAATAAGTTATCGTTTCTACAGTTACAGCATGTTGATATGGTATAGACTGTTGAAGTTTTTTTTTTTAATGTCAAAACGTTTGTTTAACATGCATGGAAGGAGTCTCCAGAGTCAGTGCTTTGTAACAGTCGGAAGATTAAGTTTTCAGGACATAGAAGTTTACGCTTTGTGTTTTAATGGAAATGTGTTTTTTATTCTCAGTAGTGTGAAGAGAAAGAAAAAGAAAAAAGGCTGGCGAGGGAACAAATGCTTACAGCTGCTGTGATGTAACTGAGAACATGAACAAACTTTCAACATGTTTAATTTCAACATTAAACAGATCTATAAACAGATATAAAAGAATCTTGTTTTGTATAAGTAGTATAAGAGGAATAAAACACTTAAGGAGTGATGTTATTGGAAAACAACCAACTTCAGAGTATCAGTAATTCATCTTCATGACAATTCATCAATCATTATTTTCCATGAGGTGATGGTGGTAATCTAGACGGCATAGACTGCTAGCTTAAACACAAGACGGCATACATTACTGAACTTTAGCTTAAATGTTCATAAGTATGACATCAAATAGGACGAGTTAAAAAAAAAATTGTACAGTGGAAATGAAAGTTTGACATGTTTATATGATTCAAAACCAGTGTATGAGAATTCCAGTCATGCAGAAATGGTTATCATCACGTGAGATCTAACACGCCTGAGGTTCTACCATCAAATATGCTTTCATGTGTAATTAATCCAGTTCAGAAAGCAGAATGAGGAACGAATGAAATCCAGAAAAAAATTAAAAACCATCAGGGTCCAGGTCAGCACTCACGCCAGGACTGCACAGGAAAAGAGCTCTTGATTGAAGCGAAACTTTGAGGGAAAAAAGCAAAACAAAACAAACAACCAAGAAAAAAAAAAAGGTCATGAAATGGAGTCGCGGAACAGATCTAAAGCAGAATCTTCACTTTCCTCTGCGTCCCACGGTTCCCATACGCACTTCCTCTCTGCGAAACACTCTGCGGCGTCGGCTCTTTAATCTCCATTGGAGCGCAGAGCAAAATAAATCCATTTTCAGTGTGTGACACGTGCAAATAAAGGGGTAGAAATAATTCAAAACTCTCTTTAAGGCAAAAGCAAGGGTGTATAATGTGAGAAAAAAATAGAGAGATTGGAATTAATTACTTGTCACATCAGCTAGCTTCATGCTAGTAATTCACTAAGACCTCACATTATGTAGCTTCATGCTAGTAATTCACTAACACCTCACATTATGTAGCTTCATGCTAGTAATTCACTAACACCTCACATTATGTAGCTTCATGCTAGTAATTCACTAACACCTCACATTATGTAGCTTCATGCTAGTAATTCACTAAGACCTCACATTATGTAGCTTCATGCTAGTAATTCACTAACACCTCACATTATGTAGCTTTATGCTAGTAATTCACTAAGACCTCACATTATGTAGCTTCATGCTAGTAATTCACTAACACCTCACATTATGTAGCTTTATGCTAGTAATTCACTAACAACTCATATTGACTAGCTTCATGCTAGTAATGCACTAAAACTTCACAACAATCAGCTTCATGCTAGTAATTCACTACCTCTTCATATCG
>JAAGKR010007441.1:0-10427 GCA_011419295.1 Clarias macrocephalus | reverse complement strand
ACTAACACCTCACATTATGTAGCTTTATGCTAGTAATTCACTAAGACCTCACATTATGTAGCTTCATGCTAGTAATTCACTAACACCTCACATTATGTAGCTTTATGCTAGTAATTCACTAAGACCTCACATTATGTAGCTTCATGCTAGTAATTCACTAAGACCTCACATTATGTAGCTTCATGCTAGTAATTCACTAACACCTCACATTATGTAGCTTTATGCTAGTATTTCACTAACAACTCATATTGACTAGCTTCATGCTAGTAATGCACTAAAACTTCACAAACTCAATTCAGCTGTCACACTTCAGCTAGTAATTCACTACCTCTTCATATCGCCTAGCTTTATGCTAGTAATTCGCTAAGACCTCACATTATGTAGCTTCATGCTAGTAATTCACTAATGCCTCACACCGACTAGCTTCATGCTATTAATCATATCACTACCTCATATCGACTACTAGCTTCATGCTAGCAATTCCCTAACACGTCACATTGACTAGCTTCATGCTACTGTAATAATTCACTAACACCTCACAACAACCCTTCATGGTAGTAAAATATATTTTTTTACCATATGGCTTTAAAAATAAAAGCCTTGTGGAAACAAAAAAGAGCCAAAAAAAATCCTTTGCAGTTAGCTAACTTAAAACTCCTTAACTTCTAATGATTCAACTAGCATTATGCTTCACTAATCTTGCTGACTTGTTTGAAATGAAGCTTTAATATAAGCTAACAACTGCAAAAGGTCTAGCAAAAGAGTTGGTAAAATTGAATAGCTAAATCTCTAGTTAGCTTTGTAGCTAGCAAAGGTCTCACAACCTTGCCCATCACATACAGGATATAAACATCTAAATAAGTTGTTGAATACCTTGCTAGTTGTGTAGTTAGCAACCTCCTCAAGTCTAGTTTCTGTTCATGATAAACTGCCCTTAAATAGGGGAGAGGGACTGAGAAGACACGACACATTTGAGGATTCCTTCATATTTTTCTGGCATTAAAACTAGGCTAATTGCAGGAAAGCAGTGACAACAAGGAGCACATTTAACTGGTGTTGTTTTACAGTATTTTGATTTTGACCTCCTTGTAGCAGTTAGTTTCATGCTACACTATATAAATCCTGTTTATATGAATGAAAAATAATTAAATATTAAGAAAATCTGTCGGTTAAAAAGGATATAGAGGTAAAAACTTTGGTTTCCTAACTTTATAACTCATCACAGCAGTTAGCTTCATGTTGAATTGTTTATCTTCATTACCATTATTTTTCTATTAATATCTGTATTAAAACAGTGGCCCGCTGGCTTAGTGGTTGGGACTGTCCACCTCCAGGTTCCATGTTCGATTCCCACCTGTTCGATTCCCAATTTTGGGAACTGGTGTGCTCTGCAGTGGATTGGCACCCTGTCCAGGGTGAACCACGCCTTTGTGCCCTAAGTCTTCTGGGACAGCCTCCAGGCACCCAGCGACCCTGTAAACAGGATAAAGCAGTAGAGACGATGAACAAGAATCTAAGGCTTTATTGCGGTTAGGTTTATGCCATAACATATGTCTTGTCCTGTAAGTTGTAAAATCGTAACAATCTGCATTTTTTTCTTTGCTAATTAGCCTCATGCTTGGTCATATATCTTGTCAACTTTTAGACTTAAAATCCTGCCCTAATATATATTTCTCTAACCCTTAACTTCAGTTAGCTTCATTTTATATGATATATTTTGAACATTATAATCTTAAAAAGTTTAAAAAGTAATGAGCAAAAATTAGTTGGAGACTTTTTTTGTGCTACTCCTCATAGCTTCTTGCAAGGTCGTTTATCCTGCACAATCTTCTGTTCAAAATCTTTTAAAAGGAGGAACAAGTCCACTTGAGGAGCTGATCTCATTCATCCTGGTGCCTACAGGGTTCCTGATAAGCATCTCACCCGCATCGAGAACAACACAGCGTCGCATTGAGAGTGTGTAATTAGCCGGCTTGGCTTCCACCTCACCACTGACGGATCGCCCGTGATAGCCATCTCACACCGCTAACCAGCCGTCCTCCGCACACGCTCAGGACACGCTGACGAGGAACCAGGCGCTGTTTACTTTAGAATAGAGAGGTGATTATGAATGAATGAATGGATGGTGTGTGCATGTGTGTATGTTCTTAAATGACTGATGCAGCTTGCTAGTTGTTACAAAGCTTTCTTTCTATTTTTTTGTGCCTCTGGATACTCAGTAATGACTTTTGTGTAATGTTAAACAAGTTGAATGTAACAACAAAAGGGCAGACGGCTGTGTGGTTAGAGTGGTTAGTGTTTGCTAACTGTGTTAATATCGCGAGCGTCTACACCTGCACTGGTCATACACATAACAGAGATCATAAGTAGACTGGAAAGTCAATTCAATTAGATTTTTCAGCATTGCGATATTTAAATTGATTTGTCTTAAGCAACGCTATTTCATACAGACTTTGACAAATTAAAACAACTAAAAGTATTTAATTAGCACTAAACTGCTGTCTCTTACAAAGCGGTAACATTTCTTCTTACCAAGTCTGCGCCACACTCCGATCCAGTAGGTACTGCCCATAAAGTTTCAAGAAGAATAAGCAGTAATTTTGCAAAACGAGAATATTTTTCATGAACTTTGCAGAAGATGGAAGCAGTTTATATTTTCTATAGAAAGCTTTTTTTTAATTGGCAAATTTAGCCCATTTAACATATGAAGTTCTATCTGAATAATTTGAAAATGGGAATTAATTAATCAAAAACTGACCCATCGATTCAATGAATCAAGTCCAGCAGTAAAGATACATTGAATTGCATATTCACTGTATCATTTAATACATTGTATTGTATTATGTATTAATAAATACATATAATCAATATGATTTAATTGCACAGCTCTAACATATACTGTAGCTCCATAAATACATAGATAGATAGATAGATAGATAGATAGATAGATATGCAGTTTATATTGATGCATTGTGTGAGCAATTCTGATTAAATCAATTCACACTTTTTAAACTGTTTAAGAAAATTTAAAAAGTTGACAAAAAAATAATAACTTCATAATGGGTTATAACCTAAAAATACCACAAACGTACAAATGATAAACAGTCTAAATTTGGCACATTTTTAAAAGCTGCCAACTTCTACAACATACATTTAGAAATACACTTGTTTTGCAAGATTATCTCTTCTTTTGAGTTTATGGGTGGTCGGTCCAATACCAATAAACTATCACCCAAATGAGTATGGGCTCCCCGTTGAGTCCCTCTCAACATCCCATGAAGCTGACAAACTGTTAATTATAATTTATACATATTACTCACAACTTTCAAAATAATTTTATTTTTTTATTCTGTAAAGCTAAATAAAGAAAATTGGATTTAGTTTAATTTAAAAAAAAATTATTTAATTTCCTGTAAATGATCAAGAACAATAGTTATGCAGCATTTAATTAATTATTAGACACTTTTAGTTGTTGTTTCACAACATTCAAGAAATGTAGCTGCTTGATAGAAATCAGACAATGAACATAAGTGCTAGTGATTCAAATCAAATTAAAGAACAAAATGGCCAAAAATATAAGAAAATATTTGGTTTTGTAGTAATGATGTACATGGAGACTTGTGTAACAGTTAATAAGTTTTCTGTAAGGAGACATTTATTGAACATTTGTGGAAGGAGTCTCCAGTGTCAGTGCGTTGTAGCTGTCAGAGGTAATGTCCCGAACTTTTTCTTTGAGTTTGAGTACAGTAACATAATAAAATGCAGAACAAGATAAAGAAAAGAAAACTCATTGTTTTCTAGCTGATAAAAACAGTAAGTCATTTGTCTCAAGGACATTTCAAAAAAAGACATTGATGTTGTTATAAGTTAATAAATTATAGAATTTTTCCTATAACAGCACAGCCCCGGTGTGTCTGACTTTCAGCGTAACAGCTACCTGCGCCTGGCTTTTAGGTTTCCCAACAGGTTGAAGCTCGATTAATCACTCCAGCTAATGGTTCGTGTTCCAGTGGGACAGAGTGAATCTGATCCACTAACCCAGGGGCGAGTTTACACCTGACCTGCAAAACACACCTCCTTTCTCTCCTACATAACGCAGCAATCTACTGGGTTCCTCCTGATGTTCCGAAGTTGTCTTTAAGGAGACGTTTATTATAGCATTATTATTGACTTATTTATTTATAACAGTCAGAGATAAAACTGTCAAATTTTCTGGAGTTTATGCTTGTTTGTGATTTCTTGGTAACGTGGAAAGCTGCATGGTTTGAGCCTGGAGGGGTGTGTTGCTTGTTAATAAATAAACATTTCAGATTGGTATGAGATGAATATTAAACACTGTTGTTAGGGCGAAACAGTGATTTCGCTTGATTATTTCCTTGCAACAGTGTATTATTCCTTCCTTCAACAACCATCTAGTAGAAGGACTCTTTCTTTAGTGAGAACCCAATTTGTTGTTGTATTCCTGCTTCAGCGCTTCAGTACAGCACTGAGGCAGTTAAATAAGGAAATGTAAGAGGGGCGTTCAAGTCAAACTGCGATTGACACTTACAGAAGTCTTCAGGTACACTACGGTGATGAGACTCTCAGCCGCAGTGGCAAGTTTTATTGGTGCAAACATTTTAAACGAGGCCATACGTCTTTGAATGATGATCCTGGCCGAGTGATCACACACAATAACACACAATAACACACAATCGTTCACTAACACCACTTGCACATTACAGGAACTCGTCTGGGAGTTGTTGCCACGTCCCCCGTACAGTCCTGACCTCGCTCCAAGACATTTCCACATGTTAAAGGAGTTCCTGGGAGGCCGGCGTTTTAGAAGTGAAGCGAGATCATGACTTCTGAGAAGACTTTCTACCTTGATGGTGTCCAAGCACTAGTGAGACACTGGGACAAGTGTAGGGGATTATATAGAGAAATAAAGGGAGTTTTTACTCTCAGAACCGTGTTTTGTTATTCTGGAGAATCAAAAATCCCGGTTTGATTTGAACACGCCTCATATTTAATAAATGCACAGAAGATACCATTAACCCACCGGTCTAATTAGAGTCTGATTAAATATGACGCTTTTGTCATATTATATTACATTTATAAAGCCTTCAAAAAGACCTACAGTATCTAAAAGGTCTTTAGTTCAGTGATAAAACAAACCCTATTAATACTCTAAGATATACATTTTTCTGATAATGAACATCATCACATCCATCCATTACAACCCAGTACAGTATACAGCCAAAAGTATGTGCACCCCATTGACCATTACAGCCATATGTCATTCAGTGTGCAGTAGCATTACATTTTCTCTTCACTGGAACTCAATCCTGTTTCCCTTTGGAGTAGAAGAACTCGAGTGTCCTGCACCTTCCGGATGAGCCCCCTCAACATCTCGAACACCTCATTGATGCTCTTGTTGCTGTGGGAACACAAATCCACACAGCAACACTCCAACATCTAGTGTAAAGGGGGGAATGGGGGGGGGGGGGTGCAAACTTTTACACAATATACATATAGGAATTTCACAGGCAAGGTCACTGTCCCGCCATCCGTCTTTCCAGGTGAGAGTGACAGCGCGCATTGTTCAATAATAAATGGTCTGGAGCTTCACCTGATACCGGACAGAGACGCAGAGATGCGCTGGGAGATGGAGAGAAAGGAGAGAAAGACGAGTTCCTCTCTCCTGCGGCTTTCTCTTACATCTGTTCCGTTCTGTCCTTTCTGTACCGGCGTTCTCCACACAAAGGCGGGCTGTGATCGGGCCTCTTGCGTGAACATGATCTGAGAGGCTACGGTTTCAGCGCTCACATGCAGAGACACGGAGACGGACAGAGACGACCGGGGAGGTCTCGCCATAACTCAGCCGTTTTATTCCTCTGTTATCCAGCTATGCTTTCATGTCAACTCGGTGTCACTGGAAATAATCTTTCTCATTCAGGAGACCGAGTTCCTTCTGTTTCTTATGAAAGATGGCTAGTTGATATTCCAGTTGTTCCGGTTCTCGATCTCTTCTTCTGTGCTTGCTGAAATGTTTTATTATTATTATTATTATTATTATTATTATTATTATTATTATTATTATAAGAATTATCAATCATAATAAAAAAGCTTTGCAGTGTGAAGTCAAAGAATAAAGAAAGAAACAAACCATAATTTTCCTGAACAATAGCAAAAAAAAGACTATAAAAATATGACATAAATAATGACAGAAAAATCAATTAATAAGCATGTAAATAAATATACACTAAAGAATTACTTTAAAATAAATAACGAAATTCATTGTAAATATTTGACAAATTAAAAACAATACATTTTTATTGCTGAATATCATATTATATTACATTTATATTTGTTTTACACACCATTCAGTTATGTGTATAAATGTAAAATGAATTAAATGTTATATATTTCAAATGTAATGTTTTTGTGTGTAAAACAAATACAATCAAATAAATGAACATTTTTAATAATGTAAATTATACTGCTAATAAAAAGAAATCAAATACTGTAATAAAAGTTGTTAAAGTGATTTTTTACGTATTTATTTTTAATTGGTGATTGATTGATTGATTGATTGATCCTGACGAGCTGAACCTGAGGAATGTACAGTATACCTAAGACCTGTTAAATTCAATTCTTTTAAAAAGAGCAGCTTTTACAGTAATTGTAGAAATTGTTTGGTGTCTAATTTTTTTTCACTGCAGCTACAAGAAATGCATGTTTTCCTTCGAAAGCTTCCGGCATCATGAGTTGACAGAATCACGTTTGTACAATGATTTAAAAATTTTGGAGGCGGGGCCAAGTGGGTGTAGTTTTATCAGATTTTTGTTTACATGTAGATCAGATGAAGTTTCTCAGATAAACAGATTTCTGAATAAAATGAAAGCATTTTTCTAAAACTCACTCCGTCTGAATGTGTGTGTGTGTTTGTGTGTGTGTGTGTGTGTGTGTGTCTGTGTGTGTGTGTGTGTGTGTGTGTGTGTGTGTGTGTGTGTGTGTGTGTGTGTGTGTGTCTGACTATACGAATGGGGAGGAACAGGGTGGGTTGGTGTTTTCAGTTCTGCTCCTTGTCCCTCTTTACCCCCTCAGTGTGTCTGAGGTGAATGCTCTCCGTCTCAGCACATGTCTCACAGCAGGACGGCCTGTCCCTCCCTCCTGGCAGCCATGTTCTTGCAGTAACCTTTAGCCTCGCCTTTCTTCAGTGCAATGGTCCACAGACACCCCCATTGGCCCCGCCTCCTGATCCTATAGGTCACTTCAGCTGTTCATCACACGCTGAGCTTATTTTACTTTAAAGCTCTAACGGCTCTGAGTGATGGACAAACTACAGGCGGCACATTTGCAAGAATTTTCCTGATTATTTTTTTTTTTTTACAAATTATATAAAAAAAATCTTTTTCCTAGTTTTTGTTGCTTGTGTAAACACGTGTACCTGGTTTCTAAAGTCCATCCCTCTCTCCTTGCATATATTGTACTACGATTTCAATCACTTTATACGCCACGCCTTCTTTAATGCTTCTGAATCTACATATCCTTTACTGGTACTTACAGGCACAGGCCACGCCTCTTTCAATGAGACGGGCAATCACGTTTGTAAGCCCGGCCTCCTTCAGTAAGAATGAAACACCGAAGCCACGCCTCCTCTAATGATGTTTGAATCACAAAGACCACACCTCCTTCACTCAAACTGACCAATACAGAGACCACGCCTACTCTATAGGACTGAAAATCACAAAGACCACACCTCCTTTCCTGTGACTGACCAATACAGAGACCACGCCTCCTCTAATGGGGTTTGAATCACAAAGAACACGCCTACTTCCCTGTAACTGACTGATATGGAGGCCACGCCTCCTCTAATGGAGTTTGAATCACAAAAACTACACCTTGTTTACTGTAACTGATCAATACATAGACCACGCCTCCTCTAATGGGGTTCGAATCAGAAAGACCACACCTCCTTCACTCTAACTGACCGGTACAGAGACCACACCTTCTTCAGTCAGACTGAAACACAAACGCCCTGCCCTTTTTTTTGACCAACATGTTCTTTACTGTAACTGAAGACACACCTCCTTTGATGAGACTGACAAGAATGCTGGCCACGCCTTTAATGTTAAGACCACACCTATATGAACTTATACATCAGCCACGCCTTCTTGACTTGACTGACTGACCTTTCCGAACTTGAATATTAATGTTTTCACCTTGAATATGTAAATATTTTATGAATAATATTCAGTGTGAACTGAAACAACCCGACCCGTGACACAGCAGAGCACGATTAGTATCCAGGATGACTGCATAAACACCCCGGCCCCTTTCCTGACTCCCCCCCGCCCCTGTGAACGTGAGAACGTGGACTGAGCGAAGTGATCCGGTACCACCTGCTCCTGTCCTCCTAATGCCATCTCCACTATCATAACACGGGGCCAGGAAAAGGGCACGGTCTCTGCCCACGGTGCGGCTCTCGGGGGTCTAAAGCACCAACAGCTGAGTATAATTGGCTGTAATGAAGCCTAATCATGGAAACGCAGGGCTGAGTTTCACAGTCCTGGAATAAGTGGACAGTGAGTTATGCATGAGCCGCTTAGGCACGGTTACGGCTCTTTCAGCGCCGCGATGAACGAAGCATGCTAGCGACACGGCCTCGGAATTAGCAGCCGTCAAAGCTGAGGAACATCAGTGCTGGATGGTAATGTTTTTTGTTGTGTGTGTGTGTGTTTTTCTTTTTGGAGAGGGAATCCAGCTTGTCCTTGAGGGAACCGGTGAAGATGATGTTACTGTCATTATCACCCTATCAATCAGGAGAACTGAAATGGCTCTCATTAGCGGCACCCCGGTGGTCCACGGTCATGCTACCGGCTGTCTTCTACTTAAAAGGTTGCGAGACAGCTCTGCGAGCCAGCTCCTGAAAGGTTCCTCTGGACATGAAACACATTGATGTTCTCAATGTTCCTTATAATCTTAGACTAAGGGTTGCCTCATGATCAAGAGTTGAGATGGAAAAATGTTTCTCAATGGTTCCTCAGGACTGTCTCTTCTAGAGAAAAGAATCTGTTTTATGCTTCTCTATGGTATTATTAATTTAACTAATGGTATATTATATTGATTTTCTGGATAAGATGTATCCAAAGGATTAAAATATCAGAAATATTAATGACAATCTGATGTGTCCATGAGATGCAACTTGTTTCCATGTTCTTCTACTAATCTGTACGCACAGGATACAGTGTGTCCCTGTGTTTTGGGTTAATTCGAGTGTTTATGAAGAGGCTCAGGTTGTGACCTCAGGAAGCGGTTGAAGTTTCCAGAACACATTGGATGTCAGATCTGGCCTTCACGTCTGACTGTTCCAAGCACAAGGTTATGCTAAACAGTGATTCGCTTCTGTTCTCAGGAACGATTGGCTTCCATATCTGATTCGATCCTTGCCCGAGTATGCGGTACCGTACTGTCCCCGAGACTACCTCTTCAGGCGGACTCAGGTACGGTTCCAGAGCCCGGACCGATCAAAATTATACCAGAATTTGGGGTCAAGTGTACTCATCTCAAAACGCCCTTAGTACTGTATCCAGGGGCTGCAGGAAAGCAGCGACAATGTTACGGTGGTTGTGGATCCACAGGGGTGTAGTGTGTCGCTTGAACACCAGCCGGGACAGATCACTCCCAACTGGGTCGCCTGGGTAAGGGTGTCTAATGTCCTAAAAACTGAAATACCTTATAAGCGTCATGATTACTGATGATGTGTCACCAAGTCACCAAGATAACAGAAAGCATAAACTCCTCTCTGCTGAAGACTTCTAACCAATCAGATTTGCCATGATATCATCCAATGAACAATATTCAACTTTATACCTAAATTAAATTATATATTTAAAAAAAACTGCTTACAGTATATTGACCCAAACTATCTAGGAACCTCTAACGTCCAACTAGGGACCATTGAGGCCATTGGTGACCACTGTATTTATTCCCATCTGTATTTATTCCCATTTGGTTAACACGTTCATTCACACAATTTGGGAACGCCAATTAGCTTAATCTGCATGTCTTTGCACTGTGGGAATCGAACCCAGAATGGCAGAAAGAGAAAAAATGAATGATGAAAGCAGTAGATTTAGAAACAGAAAGAATGAGAGACTGAATAACAAACAGAAATAACAGAGAGAGAGAGAGAAATCATGGATAGAGAGGAAAAAGATAACAAAAGTCATCTTTCGGCAAATAAATCTCTCCATCATAAATCTGCAATGGCGTGTGTGTGTGTGTGTGTGTGTGTGTGTGTGTGTTTATAATGCCGAACCACAGTGGAGCTGCTCTTTCAGACGGCCCGAGACTGGACGGGTTTCTCGCTCTCCTGGGATGTTCAGGAGGAGACGGGGGGTGGGGGGGGGGGGGGGGGGTTGGGTCAGCAGGGCCACCCA